>CABEEJ010003197.1:6987-88119 GCA_901482245.1 Timema douglasi
AGCAAGGATGTGTAGAGGGGTATGGGAGGTAGCACTGTTCTGGAACATGCTCCCACAGTCTAGGCATAATTCAAATGCACACTGAACAATAGTTCCGTTATCTTCCAATCACAGATGTCGGCGCGTACCCAACCTGCGCATATCGACTGTCTATTATTTTCTTGGACGAGAAACAACTATAGGTGAGCAGCGAACTATGATTCCTCAGGTCAGTCTGAAATGAGTCGTGCCACGATGTTGTTCTGGTGTGGAGCCTTGTCGTGACGAGTCAACTGGGGCAGAAGCGGTAAGCCAAACCATCCTCTTGTTTTTGTGTTGTAACAAGGTTATACCCGAACGGGTAGTAAGACGTAGTATTTAAATATATCTATATTGCTCCAGATTTCATCTGAAAGTTTATTATTTTATTTTTAAATTAATTCATAACTGCTCATATCTTTGGCCTCGTAGTCTAAACTACAGTACTGTCTAATCTACAGTAGCCCCATGGCTTCTTTGGTGATGACTGACAGCTGACGGCTTTGAAAAGTTACCAGACCAAATTATGTATCCCTACGCCAAACCATATGATCTGCAAAAACATGTGTTATAGCAGCTGTCATTTCTGACAGTCAAAATTTAGGTATATACCTAAATGTTGACTATCAGAAGTCAAATGTGAGCTGTCAGTCAGCACCAAAGAAGCCATGCGGCTACTGTAGCTTGACGGTGACAAGGTTTCAAGTGTTTGAATCCCTACCGAATGTACTGAGATGCCCAACCCCCTCACCTCCCATAAATACTTTCCTGATCTCCTTTGATGAAAATTAGGTAAATTTCCTTTAATTCTTAACTATACCTTCCTCATACTTTCCCCATTAGTGCAATAAAACAATTATAAAGCCCTGGCACGGTGTTACAATAAAATATAGTTCTAACAGTATGCCACATCGTTGTGGATCTCCAGGTTAATTGACACCCCTGGTGTCAGCAGAGGTAAAGTCTACCTGTAAGGGTAGTTGTTGTGATGTTGGGCCTCCCACAGGGACAGAAGGGCCAGAACGTCTTCAGGGTCAAGCTCGAGGTCTCTCTTCAGTCTGGCGACCCCTTGTTGGGTTGCGGGTAGCGCGTGGGGTACCATGGGACGGAAACTGCTGCTGCCACTGTACACAAAACACTTCAACGTCACAACATGCCATCAAACATATTCTCTGGATAAAGATAAAAACATAGATTTGGCCCATATATGTTGTATTCTGATAGTAAAATACTTAAGAAAATAATAAACCAGGCCTCTACCGTGGTTCGGATTCCACGTTAAACTGTAGGTCCTCCATTTCATCTCACAATCACCCTACCATTACACATTAGCGTAAGTGCGTATAATCCGGCGGTGCTAATAACAATAATAATAAAATAATAAAAATGAATAAGTAATGCATCTCACTACCCGTTCGCTTTAATTGCATGGATGATAACTACGCTAGTGGCGTAGTAAATATTAAAACTAGAATTTAGAGGAAATTTACCAGCATTAGCGTCGAGTTAAAATTGTAAACCATTTAGAAGAAGAAAAAAAATTCTCGGTGCACCAAACAGAGATACGATCCCAATCTCACCGTCATTGACAGTCCAGTACAGTGATAGTACCCGCTTCGGTGGCCGCATGGTCTAAGGCATCACTCTAGTAATAAACTGGACTGCCTATGACAGGGATGGATAGGGTTTTAGTCCCAGTTGAATGTAATTAGAATGTTTTATCCTAAATGTTTTCCTACGCTCTCTCGACGCAAATGCGGGTACATTTCATCCATGTACAAGCTTACTCATTACTAGATCATTAGCGTGATTAGTAAAGGGAGTATAACCCGAACAGCTAGTAAAAAGCGGTTCTAAAGAAAGACGTGAGTGTGACGTTTAAGACCATTCGTCCATCGAAGCGGATAAACTTAATATTAATTTACTTTATTAGTGTTATTCCACAAATATTGATGATACCATCAAAACTAAGAGCTGTAGAACATGAATTGACAAACCAGTTTACAGTGATATCTCTTAATAGATTTAAAATAGTCTCTTATTAAGAAGTGTCCGCTATTTGGAAAAATAATTCTATACTATTAAAAATATTTGTGTTTCAAAACAGTTTATTCTATATGAGCCTATGTAATGTGAGAATCAAGTCAATTAACTAAAATATTCTAATTGCTGCACTGTGCAGTATTTGTATGCTGGACCTATGATTAATTAATTGCTGGGGGAATTTAAATTGTCCGCTACTCAGAGGTGTTTGTTAAGGGAGATCCCGCCTTATTAATTTGTATTAGTAACTTTTGTATTTACCAAAAAAAGTTTATTTCTATTCAAATTGGAGTGTACTTGCCCAGCTAGCCCGTACCGGTGGACACACATACAATGGTGTTTGTTTTGAATTATGTAATATGATTATATATTGGAGTTAAAAAAACTGATTTATTTTTAATTATTAAATGGTTTCCCACTCTCTCACCACGAAAGTACAGTCACATTTCCTTTAAAATTACATCTTTCTCAGGTATTTATTTATTTTCACACTATGTACTAATTACTATAAAACTATAGGAATCTTGATCACGCTAATGAGGTAAAAGCTAGGAGTGAGTAAATTTAGTTGAATGTATCTACATTAGCATCGAGCGAGAATGGGAAAACATTAATGATTAAACATCCACAGGAAACATATGAGTAAGTCAAGCCCCGACCTTCCCGTCGCTGGAAAACCAGACTATACGGCATTGAGGTCTGGTTCGCCTACCCACTTACGCGTGTAACTCCCTCTACCCCCCTCCCCCCTTGCCCTATTAGAGTAGATATAGTCCATTCACCATAGGAGTGGTGCTAACTAACAGTTAGCAGAAGATGTAAAAACGGCGAAGAGAAAATCATAATTAAGACAAATTGTTCGGTGGAAGTTTTGTCTGCCAAAAAAGGACAACAAATAGATATATGGTCTTGCAGATAATATGGCTTGGCGAATGGATACAATGAGAGTAGATCTGGTAGCTTTATATAGCTGCCAGTTAACAACACTCCGGTGGTGAATGGGCTATATGTGAATATTCCGGATGGCTTGTGAAACGCAAAGTAAAAAAAAAATGAAATGATATTTCCAAAACAAAATATTTTCTTATTTTCAGAACTATTTTTCATTTGCTTTACTCTGAGCATCCAATCTACTTTATACCCTGTTTTTATCTAATCTACTGAAATAAAATAGGTTTGTTGACTTCGTCGAATTGGGTAATATCTCATGACATTAAAGTTATATCGGTAAGATAGCGTTGTTATTATAAAGTTTTGTTTTTATTTTTTCATAGTGGTAAAACTAAGAGAAATAAAGTGTGTTTTTATGTATGAAGAGGGATAAGTTACCGTCACCAAACTTTTAAGGTAACGTAAATAACTAACAATTAGAAAAAAGTTGAATTAACAGTTTTAATTTCGTTTATAAAACGCACTAGAAAGTATTTCTATAAACAAGACTTAAGAATCTTCACAAATTGTAAACAAACAATAATATTCCAATGTGAATTACAATTCAAAGTATACATTTTTATTTTAATATTTCTCTGGTCTTGAGTAAGAAATCTTAGACGTTGAATATTTTATTTCAAAATATAAGTTTCGAAACAAAATTAAAGACAAGTATGACAACGTTATCGTATTATAATGTTACACATAAGTTAAATTATTTCAAAACCCATACACATTTCTTTAGTCGAATGGTCTAAGGTTCCACTCTCAAGATATATTAAACTGATAACGGGGATATCGGGGTTCGAATTATAATTGGGTGTAATAATGGTGGTTTTCCCAAAATGATTTAATGTACATTCTCCCTAAAACTCCACCTTCTTTCTTTCTATCTTTTTTATCAACACATCTAACCATTCGGGTTATACGTTTAAGTATTAGTTACGCTAATGGGTTAGGAATGGGGAAGGTAGAATATAGAGGAAGTGAACCCGCATTTGAGTGAAGGGAAAGTGGAAAACAATTTAGGAAAAACCACCCCCAGTTCACCCGACCGAGACTCGAACCTCGATCTTCCCGTCCTCAGCAGTCTAGCTCAACACGAAAATAGCGCGTTGGATAACTAACTACGCCACCGAGGCGAGTCCTTTTGAGTTTAATTACAGTATTTTATAACTTGAAAAGGATGACCTGGTTGTCTAGGGGTAAGGTGTCAGACTTCTATGCTGGGGGTCTGGGGTTCAATCCTCGGTCCCGCCACATATTTATCTGATTGCCAAACCCTTCCTTCACCTCTGACAAGACGTGTATTAATCACAACTTGTGAATGTGTGGAATGCCAGGAGGCCTCCACCGTGGTTCGGATTCCACATTAAACTGTAGGTCCTCCATTTCATATCGCAACCACCCCACCATTGCACATGAGCGTAAGTGCGTATAACTAGAACGGGTAGTAAGATGCGGTGTTATTATTATTATTAATAATAATAATAATAATAATAAAACTTGAAAACCCCAACTTTTGTTTTGTAACTAGTTATAATTGTTGAACTAACAAAATAGATTATGTCAAAAATATATATAATCACCATGTCAAAGTATTCACGAGCATTTTACCTAACAAGAGGACAAATAAACTTCTGCTGGTCGTTGCGCAATTTGCAACGTGATCAAGATATTAAGATTGAAAGCGAAGGAGCGGCTTTGCGCGGTGGGGGGTTTGTTTCCATGGAAACGGGGTGAGGACTTTGAAGGACTTTGCCTAGAGACGTAAGGAAAACAAGTTTACGTAATAAGGGGAATACGAGACAATGACAATATTATTCTTTGAGATAACTTTTATAAATGTTTTAGTCTACGATTTTAGTTTGAGAAACATTTTATTGTTTTTACTGCATATGTATAACAAAAATTCCAGCACTACGTCTTACTACCCATTCAGGCTGTACGCTTATACACAAATTACGCTAATGGTTTTAGGGATTATAAAGGCTATATTTAGAGGAAATGAACTCACATTTGCTTGGAGGTAGAGTGTAAAACCATTTTGGGAAAAAACCTTAATACACCCGGCCGAGATTCAAAACTCAATTTCCTCGTCGTTGGCAATCCAATTTACTGTGAAAGTAGCGCGTTAGACCATGTGGCCACCGAAGCAAGTACTATATAACTAAGAACGCACCCGTCAAGCATATTATTAGTATTATTTTTATTTTTATTATTAGCACCGCATCTTACTACCCGTTCGGGCTATACGCACTCACGCTAATGTGAAATGGTAGAGTGATTGTGAGATGAAATGGAGGACCTGCAGTTTAACGTGGGATCCGAACCATGGTGGAGACCTAGCATTCTCCACACTCACAAGTTGTGATTAATACACGCCTTGTCAGAAGTGAAGGAAGGGTTTGGAAATAAGATAAATCTGTGCCGGGACTGATGATTGAACCCCGGACCCTCCAACACATAAGTCCGACACCTTACCCCTAGACCACCAGGTCAACTTTTAAGCATAGTATGATTCAGGATCGTATTGAAAGGGGTGATTTGTGTGTGCCACCCTTCACTTGAAACCAATATACGGCTCACCAATGGTTTTTTTTATCCGCCTTCTAGAAAGGTCTGCGAGCAACATTAGCGATATTAGAGTGGAAATTAGTAAAAATAATAGTCGGGAAATTCATTCTATTACCTTGTCAGTAAGTTGCCTGCTAACATCTCGACTGTTGTCAAGAAGTGTAAAACTCAGAATATACAAAAAAACACTGGTTGTAAAAAAAAATCTCCTATCTGACATAAAGAGAAGAAATTTAGGTTGTTAGAAAACGAAGTACCTAGTAAATAGTTTATTGCAAGAAGAAATTAAGATAATTGAGAGTGGAGGAGGTTACGTGAGGTTTAGTTACATACCCTGTACTCATCACCAGGCAATGTTATAGCCCTTTCACACTATCAGGTTTGGCCGGTTGGGTTCCGGACCTGGTGGAAACCTTATGAGTAGTCGTACATTGATGTAAATGTGAATTATAAACTCATTCGGGCTCTCCCGAATTGCGCCAATTCTCTTAGCTCGGACCCGAATTGCGCCAATTCTCTTAGCTCGGACCCGAATTGCGCCAAGAGCTTAAAAGTGCCCCCCCAGACCGGGCCCGAATTGCGCCAATACCCCCCTTCCCAAGACAGGACCCGAATTGCGCCAACTCTGAACATAAACAAATATTAATGCTAAGTCTGGTGGTAAGAAGGACACATGTCAAAAAATATAATTTAGTTAACTATATTTGCTCGAAATCAATCACAGTGTATAAAAGTTGAAGGTGATGTCTCTTCTCGCACTCTTCCTTTAGGATTCTCATAGCGTCAATGTAGCGCTGCTTTTTCTTGTTTTTAAGTAGGCAAAATACTAGATGTATGTATGAGCCTTCGAAATACCCATTTACAGTAAAAAGCTGAAGAAAATGTTTCGGTGCGTATTCAAAGGTTCCATCCATTAACAAAATTTCATTCTGGCACAAATACTCAAGATTCGAGTCACAAGAAAATATCACGATCTCCTTCTCTTTTTCGTTTCTCAACAAAAAATTTTCGTCTTGAATAGTTTTTATTTCAATTGAATATATGGCAAATTGAATTTCTTCGGAAGATTTAGGCAACTTTGGAAGTGTTTTTAGTTTAGTGTAGTTGATGTTATTCCTGATACATTTAATGTCCTTTCGGGTAAATGTTTTTATAGTTTTTTTTCTGTGTCTGTACCTCTGTGTGGATTAACTTTGAAGGCCTTACTTCAATCTCTTCAGCATTCCTCTTAACTGCGTTGCTGGTGGATCTTCTCTGGCCCATTCAATTCTGATCTAAGAAAGTGTTGTCTTGTATATAGTATAGCGCCGCCCTTAAGACGTACTCAATCTGACCATGACACTGTCCTAATGATCGTTCGGAAACCAGCCTCACCTTCGTTTGTTTGGGGCCGCAAATAGTCCCTCTTCCCTCCCTCTCTGGTCGTCACCTCCGCCATAGTACCGGTACTGGTTCACTGACGCTGGAAAAAACCAAAACACACACCAGCAGTTTAATGGCCGTCAACATTTATATAGTTGCATTTCTCATCATTACCACACACTTATTTAAAACACTCCAATTTGATCTGGTTTGAATTTTTTTTTTTTTTTTCATTTTCATTTATTTGAGGTATTTAACGTGCACTTTCAGAACCGACTGATAATATCAGCACATGACTTAAAAACTAATTTAAATCTAGAACAGACACAACTTCAAGCCCCCCGGACGTTAATCCATCACTGTGAAAAGGGAAACGCACATTTCGCCAATTAAACATTTTTTGGCCATTCCAGGAACCGTAACAATTAATTTAATATTTGTGTAAATGTTAGTAATAATAATAATAATAATATTTAACATCGCGTCTTACTACCCGTTCGGGTTATACGCTTTAAGTACTATTTACTCTAATAGATTAGGAATTGGGAAGGTTGAATTAGAGGAGGTGAACTCGCATTTGCGTGGAGGGAGAGTGGAAAACCATTTAGTAAAAACCACCCCCAGTTCACCCGACCGAGATTCGAACCTCTATCTCCCCGTCCTCAGCAGCCGAGCTCAACACAAGCGCGTTAGCCAACTACGCCACCGAGGCGGGTAAATGTTAGTACCCTTATTCAATTAGTGAGTATACCAGAGCTAGCAGACCTATACTTTAGCTGCTCAGTTATTAGCGCGTCTTCCTACCGACTCAAGTGTCCCAGGTTTGATTCCTGGCGCACAGCGTAAAACAATATATATGGTTAAATTGGGACTTTGACTTTCACAGGGATAAATTATCGTATTGACTAATTGACTATGTAGATCATAAATGTATTTTTTAGTACATTAGTTGATTCGGAATATGCACAATACATCTTTACATCATCACTGTTTCCCGCCTTTGAGCTGGGTCACTTTTTTATTCAAGCCAAATGGTTAGGCCAAACCAATGGATGAATTTGAAATCAACACTGAATGAAAAGCGCGCATTTTATTTATAAATGTATTTGTGTAAAAATTTAAGTTGGTTGTAAAGAAACAAATCATAAATAAAACATAAATATTGAATCCAATAAGCTGTTATATAATTCATTTATTAACTTAGTGATCCCAACATAATCGGATTAGGTGCCATTTATACTGATATGGCAACCAGAGGAACATTTAAAATCTATTCAAAATAAATATATAGTAATCAACATCAACCTAGTGTAATGATATTGGTATTAATTTAATATATTAAAATACATTTTATTAAAAGTGGCAAATTTAATATATCTGTCTGTGTTAGCGAATTGATAAACAAAAGTAGATTTAGCTAGCGTTAGCTGTAAAAAAAACTCCTTACTGTGATTTGACAAAGATCTTAATTTTTGGAAACATTATCTGGATCGTTTTGATCTATTTTTCTCCCCACCTCGTCTTACAACCAAGCATTAGCTACATCCAAATTAAACTACGCTAACAGGATGAGTATAATAAAAGTAGGCGTTAAAAATTACCTTCATTCGCAAGGAAAGAGAATGGAAGAGCATTTAGAGCAAAAACTACACACTACATCCAGCTTGGTTTCAAGCCCCGACCTCCCGCTCACCGGAAAACCTGATTAAGTGGGTTTGACATAACTCTATCACGTGGTCACACGTGCAGGTAGCTGTTTTAGTGTTTAATTATTTTATTAGCACCGTGTAGTACTACCGGTTCAGGTTGCAGGCATATGCACTAATTAAGATAATATTTAGGGATGAAGAAGATTTAATTAAGATGAATTGTATCAACATTTGCGTAAAGGAAGAGGGGAAAATATTTAGAAAAAAACCATCTTCAGTACTCCAGACCATGTCTCGAACCCAATCTCCCTTTCATCCTCATCTTATTATATTGCGAGAGTGACAAATTAGACCATGTGGCCACCGAAGTGGGTAGCAGTTTTAATTCAATCGTAAAATGTAAACAAATCAGTAAGAATACTTTACATAAACATTTATGTGTGGTTATTTTCATTTTTACACAATTAGCATTTAGTAGGTCTCCCTTATCTCTTAATTAAGTTTTGACACTTTTTTTACCACAAGGATTATTCACCGATTGCAATGGATGAGGAAGGAAGCTAATAGGAAATGCACCCGTTTTTGCAAGGAGAAACCCACCTTCAATGACTGTGTATCAGTGTCTAGGGTTCAACCAACACATACATTCTGCTAATGTCTTTCATATATACTAGTAATAAAAGATAATAATTAAAAAACACACAAATTGGATTGTTACAATTTTTGTTGTTTTAGTGTCTCTTAATAAAAGCCGGTTATTATTAGCTGAGATAAAACTAATACTGTTCTCCAAGTGCATTAGTTCATCGCCTGCTTTCGCAACATTATTATTATTATTATTATTATTATTATTATTATTAGCACCGCGTATTACTAACCGTTCAGGTTATACGCACTTACGATAATGTGTAATGGTAGGGTGATTGTGAGAGGAAATGAAGGACCTACAGTTTAACGTGGAATCCGAACCACGGTGTAGGCCTGGCATTCCTCACATTCACAAGATGTCTTGTCAGAGGTGAAGGAAAGGTTTGGAAATCAGATAAATCTGTGCCGGGACCGAGGATTGAACCCCGGCTGCCAGCACAGAAGTCTGACACCTTACCCCTAGACCACCAGGTCACCCTTTCGCAACAAACTAATGTACCAACTTCCTCTCTACTACGTAAATTAGAAAACTTAACATTTCAATTTAACAATAGTTTTATTTAGTAGACATTAGAAGTGTTACAGTTTACAATTAGGCAGAAAAGGATAGCATATTAATTCTCTTCTCAAGACAAATATCCTTGAGTGATTACTTGATTACTTGCAGTGACCTGGGCAACACATTGACCAGTCAAGAGGCAGTAGAATTTCTAAAAGGAGAGTAATGTGAGAATTAGTTAAAGCAAAATATAGAACAATTTACAGTATAACATTTACACAGTCTCACTCGACAAGGTTTAGTGTTACTAAAATAGTTGGATAGTTGACAGGTAAATCCTGCTGGATGATGGCTAAGGGCCAGAAGTCATTAAAGTACTATGGCAGGTCATGTTCCCACTACGGTACTACCCATGCATTCACTAGTACATTAACCTAATTTTGAACTACCACAAAATTTAAGAACTTATTTACAGGGTTAAACAAAATATTATTTGCGCGGACCCCACTATGACAAACAGTCACTTTCCACGGGTTGCGCACCCAAACTAAAACCTTTAATGAACATGGACTGCATAGTCAATCCTCTATGATTTACAACTACACTGCGTAAGGCAGAAAAAGAAACAGACTTCCTGGCGATAACCATCAATAACAAAGTACTGATGCACATGACGTTTAGGGAGTCATGAACTATTTACCTATTCAAGATTTATAGGAACTTGTGAGTTAGCGTACATTTACCACACTAAAATTCACATTTTCCAAGTGAGAGGCATAGACGTTAGGACCGTGTCCAAAATTACAATAATGCCCTCAGCATTTGACTTTATGAGTCATTAAAATTTTACATGTCCATCAGACAGAAAGGCGAAATATCGCCAAGGTACTTCTAGCATAACGAAGTTAGCTAGTTTTGAATATGCTACTTGGTCTAACTAAATAGAACAAAAATAATAATGAACTCAGCAATTGACTTTAAGAGTCATTAACATTTGACTTGTCAATCAGACAGACAGGTGAAATATTACCACGATACTTCTAGCGTTAGCTAGTTCTGAAGATGATACAAATCTAATAAAGAGAAACATTTGTCTTGCAAAATTAAAGGACTTCCAAATAACTATTTACAACATATTAAACAAAAATAAAGTATCTTCCTACTACATGCTTGTGGCTAAACGACCCCGGCTGGATACTGATACCCTAGTTGAGTTGTCCTGGTGTCCAGTTCGTTGATCCCGACGATTCATTCAGCAACGTCGATGCTAGGGCGGTGAATCCAACGCCACGAACTCCATGGTCCTTCTTGGTATTTTTCTCGCCGGCAGAGCTTCGTCCTAGTACCTAGGCTGAGACAAGGTGTTGTGCCTAAATGAGCTCATGGTGCTACTCTTATATAGCGACAATCAGATACGAACATGAAAGGGGATAACGGAGAATGAATTACGAAGCAGAGGTAAAATAAGGGAGAATGAAAGAGAGGGGAAAGAGAAAGAGAGTTTAGAAAATGAAGAGCTTCTTCTGTCGACCACCAGAGGCGCATGGTCGCACTGCGCTTTGGCCCAGTGCGTCTCTCTCACTTTGATCCTTTCTTCTCAACTGCGTGAGCCAGAGTAGATCCACGTGGAGCCGCCATTATAGAAAATTCTGTTTTGTGAAATGAGTAAACGATATCTGCAGGCATCTGTCCTTGGGTGAGTTTTATACACATATATCCTGTATCATAATGCATCAGTATTAATTTAGTTATTTGATTTTCACTGTTTGTTTTACGAAAAGAAATGATATAGAAGTATATTATTTAAATTATATTAACGGCCACATGGTTAGTTGTAAGTTTTGTATCAGACCCCTTTTTAATAACTAGGGCACATATTCACAAATCTTATTCATAACTTTAATAACATTAGTCTTCTTTTGTGATATCTAGAACCGCAATTATAAAAATGTAAATTAATTTTTTGACTAATTCACGTGTTTTTGAACGTAGGCCAATACGCCATTTTTTGTATTAGAGTACAACTTTGAGGTAGTTTATCTTTTAATATCTCCATATAGCCCCAACGTGGCACCCAATTACACGAATATTGATAAATAGTTAGTTTTTTCCTTGTAGGTGATCAATTAAACTGATTGACACGCTACACTAAGACTTAAATACAATCCAAACTGAACTCTAAACAGAGCCTCTCTTTGATCAGTGTTCTTAGGTCAACAAGCAAACGTTATTGACTCTATTCAATTAAATGGTGACAACTTGGACACAGGAATCTAAACAGAGACATTTAGCTTTGTGTGACAATGCTCCATCATTCAACCATTCTGGTTTGTCTCGTATTCACTTGTAAAGTCATCATTATCATAATCATCTGTTTCCAGCCTGTGGCTAGGTTAATTTAGTAAAATGTCTCCATCTTCCTCTATCTGTCCATCATTCTGCCTTCTTTAATCACTTATATTATCCTCCTCTTATTTACACACTTTTTGCTGTCTTCTTTTCCCGTCCTTTACGTGGTCTCCTTTGCGCTTTTTTTTCCCCTGCATGATTTATCTCCATCATTATTTTTGGTATTCTTTTCTTTTCCATCCTCATCACATGACCATACAATTTCAGTCTTGTTTACTCTACTATATCATGTACTCCCTGTATTCCACTCTTTCCTGGATGCAGTATCTTCATTCCTAATCGTGTTTCTCCTCGTGACCGCTAACATGCTCCCCACAAGTTTTATATCTATGACCTCCAATTTCCTAGTCTCTCCAGCATCCATTTTCCATGTTTCTGCTGCATGTGTGATTTTGGGTTAAAAAAAGTATGCCCTATGCAGCACTTCATTACACTTCAAGGGCACTTCTCTCCACAACAGGTCTTCTTACACACATATGAAACATATCCCCCTGATGTCCTCTTCTTATTAGATCCTATTTTCTCTCACCTTTACCTTAATCACACTTTCAAAATATTTTCTAATATATTTTATGATAAAATTCTCAAACATTCAATAATAAACTACCTTTGAATAAATGTGATTTGGAGGGGGGGGGGGACACATTTTTTTATCATGAAAACCATCTTTGATACTTATTTTGAACAAAAAGAATAAAGCCACTATCGAAAAATCTCAAATTTTCAGAAATTTGTCATGGGTAAACAAACAAACAAACCCTATTAATGCTACATGGAGTAACACTGAGACGAGTCGCAGACGTTTAGAAATTCCACATAATTTAAGAAGTTGTTTGATATTATGTAATGTAGTTTTCAACAAAATATGGGTGAACATTATCAGCGAGATTTTGACCAGTTAAAAAGTTGAATTTTTTGATTCATATTTTTTTAAATTAAACGACGTTTTACGTGAAAATTTGTACTTCTGAGATTAAATCAAAAGGTTATAAGCTTGTATCTAAGATAGTGTGGGATGTTTTCTATGGGCTTATGTCCGTTATAACACATTATTTTAAAACACTTTAAAGTTATTATTATTATTATTATTATTATTATTTAGCACCGCGTCTTACTACCCGTTCGGGTTATACGCTTTAAGTAATAATCACGCTAATGGATTAGGAATTGGGAAGGTTGAATTAGAGGAAGTGAGCCCGCATTTGCGTGGAAACCATTTAAGAATCCCCCCAGTTCACCCGACCGAGATTCGAACCTCGATCTCCCCGTCCTCAGCAGTCAAGCTCAACACGACTAGCGCGTTAACAACTACGCCACCGAGGCGGGTCACTTTAAAGTTGTTGTTTTTAACTGGACAGAACTTTTGCCTACATTTTGGTGAAAATAATATTAAACATTATCAAACCACTTCTTAAATAATTCGTAGTTTCTAAAAGTCTACAGCGCTTCTCAGTGCTCTCCCATGTAACACCCAGAAATGTAGGGGACGGGAGTAAAGGTCAGTGTTTTTACAGTTTTTATATCAAAAATGTTCCGATCAAAATAAATAAAATATTGCTCCAGTAAAAACAAACAGTTTAACTTTCTTCAACGGTGATAACAACAGATGTTGAATATCGATCAAGGGTGTCCTGGAATTTAATAACAACTTTTTCTCTTAATTTAAAATGTTTTTCATCAAATGCCACTTTGCTCATGACAGCTATATTCAACAACTGTTGAAATCAACATATGAAGCAAATTAAGCTTTGTGTTTGTACTTAATCAATAATTTATTTATTTTTGCCTAAGAGAAAAGTTTTGCTATAAAACCCTTAATAACATTGTCCTTTTCTTGCGTGTCCTATATTCCCACCTTAAACACCCCCTCCCCCCTCAAAAAAAGTGTACAGTGTTATTTTTCATGTCAAACAGTCTTCATATATCCATTTCTGAAAGATTTCAAATTTTCAAAAATCTTCCCTTAGCAAGCCCCCCTTAATTTTAGGGACTAGAACCCCCATTTTAATGTCAATTTTTATTACAATAAAAAATACTATCTCTCCTTACAAAATCCGTTTAACTACTTCGGGGGTAGCCCCAGGTACATATTTGCAAACATAAGTACAGGAATAATTTTTAAGACACAATTTTTTTAAGTTCCAGGGCTCATAAAACGTCTATCATAATCACGAGGTTGAAAAGGTTCACGATTGCGATACTTTATCTCATGAGAAAGTAGAAAGTTCTATGAGTGGAAGATACCCACTTAAACTTGATTGGAATGAATTCTCGTCGTTCAGAGATCGAATCAAGGGTGCCAACTCCACTGTTACCAACCAGAATTAGTTTGAACCATGGAAGTCTTTGAGTGGGGATTGTCTTTCTAACCAAAAAAGGTGTATTTGTTGAGTGGCCTTGATTACAAGTCCAATAAATAAACGAAATATTATAAATAGATAGGTAAATGACACAGAAGGATAATAAATTATGAGTAAGGTAGTTTCCCGTTGATTTCCTCACTGAGCAAGGAGGTACCATTGCACATCAGTCTGTCAAGCCCACCGGAATGCATCAACCAACTGACCTTATAAACGACACCTTCACTCCATTCATCACAAGGAATTTCTGTACATTGAATGTTATTACTAATATCTTTCATACTCCAACTGACCCTACAAGCAACACCTTCGCTCCAGTCATCACAGGGACTGGCTGTATATTGAATGTTATTACTAGTATTTTTCATACTCCAACTGACCCTACAAGCGACACCTTTACTCTATTCATCACAAGGACTGGCTGTATATTGAATGTTATTACTAGTATTTTTCATACTCCAACTGACCCTACAAGCGACACCTTACACTCCATTCCTCTCAGGTACTGGCTGTATATTGAATGTTATTACTAGTATTTTTTATACCTCTGCCACTTTCATATTTGTAAGAGACATAAGGGAGACTGAGATGGATCAATGAAAGTAACAACTTTCTCTAGCCCATACCTGAAGATATAGTGCAGTGTAGACACTATATCTGACCAAATATGACATGCAGGCAGTTCTAGTATACCCCAAATATCGTTCAACGCCTAGTAAATTTACTACGCAGTCCTAGTAACTGATGGATGGCCTCTATCAAGACTATAAGATGAAGTTTCAGGATCAAAAGAGGAATCTTTCAATAGAACACACTGTGTAGGACTCGATTTGAACAAAACAACGGACCTACTGAAATATGGAACACCAAATAAGGATACATTCTTGACTATCACATATCTAGATGTTTCAAGGAATCTTCAAACAAGCTCATCTGATCTCAAAATACTTCATACATTGCATTGTATTGGGTTTCTTCCCGAATGTGAAAAACTGTAGCGAAGATAGGAAACAGAAGATGTCCAAGCAATATTGGTTATATTATTATTAAGCTATAGGTGAATCCCCTCAGAAATAATCCCCATTAGAGAGGGCATATTGATATTGAGAACACGATTTTGACTAGAAACCATCTAATCACCAGGAGATGTGAGAAAGAGATGTGCTACGTTGCATAGAGAGCCGTACACTTATTTACTTTCTGCAATCTCTGGGACAGGACCGTATTGTGATATTATCCGAGTGGAACCAGCTCGTGGTATTTCGTTAATTCTCAGGGTAGAGCTACCTTCCTTCCGTGTTTTCGGGGTCGTCCCTCCCCAGTGAAAGAGCTTTTGGGACGCGACAATTTTAGCATTTTCACAACAGCCCTAATTGTTATTTTTCCATTCAACGATTTTATTGCTTGAATGCTTTAATATCCGTTTTGAGCAAAAACAAATGGCTTTCGGCGGCACTGGCATTGTGGGATGGACATGTAAGAGTTTGTGCGACTTTAAAATGCAATTAGAACACATTTTAACGTCTTAAAAAAAGTTTAGTACTGATTTGTATTATGGTTTTGAAAAAATTCATAGCAATGGTACCTGATTCGGTAACCGCGTGGCTTAAGGCGTCAACCTCGCAAATTAATATACTGCTGATTACAGGTTTATCGGAGTTCGACTCCCAGTTGGATATACTGAGAGTGGTTTTTCCTAAATGGTTTCCCACTCTACCTTCACGCCAATGCAGGTTCACTACTTCTAAATTCGACCTTCCTCATAACAAATTCATTAGTGTAATTAGAATATATGCGTATAGCTCGAACGGGTAGCTAGACGTGGTATTATATATATATATATATATATAACAATTGCACGCATTACACCCTTCATATTCCCCTCCCCCCTTCCAGACACCTCATCACAGCTTGAATCAACCTTAAAATACTCATAGCTTCTAGATGGATCTATTGCTCTATATCCCGCCTCGCAGGTGTAGTTAGCTAACGCGCCAGCCGTGTCGAGCTAGACCACCGAGGACGGGGAGATCGAGGTTCGAATCTCGGTCGGGTGAACTGGGGGATGGGCTTTTCTAAATGGTTTTTCACTCTCCCCCCACGCAAATTCAGGTTCACTTCTTCTAAATTCAACCTTCCTAATTCCTAATCCATTAGTGTATTTAGGACTTAGGCGTATAACCCGAAAGGGTTGTAAGACGCGGTGCTAAATAATAATAAATATTGTTTTGAAAAAAATCCGGACATTCCTTACCACCACAACCACAGAAAAAGTTTCACTTTAGGAAAGGTTTAAACGCTAGCTCAGGTGTAAAAAAAGGGGGGGGGTGAGGGAAGAGAAGGGGGAAATCTCTTATAATCGCATGCGCATGTGACTCACATGGCTCGCCGTACAGCTCAGTCTTGAGAAGGGCGTTCTCCACGTGTTTGTCGAGGGCCTCCTTGCCGACACCGTACTTGTAGCCCTTTTCGTACTGCGCCACACTCTTGCCGGCAGAAGACGCTTCCTCCTCATCCTCCTGGTAAGCGCTGGGGGGCATCGTTGTCAACAGGTCGTCATCGTCGTCCCTTTCCACTACAACGGGAAACACGGGGGCTACAGTGTCCGTGCTGCACAGTAATTCTCCTCCAGTTCACAGATTCCTTATCCCGCCTTGATACGTCAAGCAAGCAGAAAGATAGTATTTCTAATCAATCTTAACTAGGAGGTCCAAGGTGATGTGCTTATATTTATTAGGTAGTAGTCAATTCGGGGTATAGATAAGTTTTAAATCACAGATATAAAAAAACTAATGTGATCGGCATTTATGTTTTTGTGCGCGTAAATGATATAAGAATAAATAAAAAGTTAGACAGTTTTCTCTGACGTAAATACTAGTTAATTTCCATGAAGTTTTCAGAATTTTATATATAATGCTTCTTGTGTAATCTATGTATGTATTTGTTAAATATAAATAATTATTCGTTCATGTTTTTGTTATATTTGGACATCAAGTCCTACTAATTTTATGTATGACCCCCGTACAATTCCCCAAGAACTCATACGGGTCTCAGCTGAGGAAAGGGTGGACATTTCCAACCTATCCTGTCTGACGAAGCTAACTATACGATGGCTTGGAAGCTTTTTCTCATGTTTTCCTCGTGTTCACGTATTATTCTCTTTTCTAGTGGCTTTTAGGGGAAAATTCTGTACTCTCCCCTGAAGGGTGTTGATTGAAATAATTAATCTTATCATCGGACAGCTAAAGATGCGCAGATGACTACTTACTAATTCGGTGAGATGAAAACCTCACCATGCTACAAATAATTGGTAAAATGCATTAAAAAAATACCAATACACTAGCTGCGATCATCCGGCCTAAAGTGGCCGTATTCTGGGCCGGATAACGGAAAAGCCGGAACGCCACGCGCACATCTCCCTTGACACATATTCTGTTTCCAGCCAAATCAAAACAGTGCTGCTATCTACATTTCCCTTGACACATCTTCTGTTTCCAGCCAAATCATAACAGTGCTGCTATCTACACCGACCAAGAGTACTGTATTTATACGCCAATCCCATGCAAGCTATGCTTTGCGGTCTCCAGTGCAACAGTTGTGAGGTGATTGCGATAATTTGTTTTATTAACTACTAGTGAATATGTACCTGTTTGTTTATTTTAAAACGCAATTGCTAATACCGAGAACCGGGCCAGATAGTTGCGAATCTAGTGTACCCACAAAAGGTTGGGAAAAATTATGATCGTTCAAATACCAACATAAATATTATTGATTTTGCTGTCACCATTTCTCCCTTAATGGACCTCCTTAGTCTTGGTTTGTCAGGCTGTCGGAAGAGGAAAGAAAGGACCAGGATGTCCGTCACGCGGAGACATAAATCTAGGTTAGGGCTGTAGTAAATCGGGTTTTTGAAACTGATTTTAAAGTTTAGTAAGGAGAGATAGTATACGACAATGTAAAGAGAATCCTTCCTCCATGAACTATGAACTGAGGATGATGTAGAATTACGTCGAAACTAGTCATCAAATGGTGGCTTCTCATTCAGCATCCCAACATTAGGAGAGAGGAAATTACTAAACTAGTTTCATCTATTTTTCTGTTTAGCTAAAGATACAAATAAATATACATATCATCAGTTATAAGTTCATTGAAATATTAAATGAATAATATAAACACTTTGTTCATGAGCCTGATAATATTATATGTAATATGTCCTAACTTTAATGTTTGTGTTATTGTTACAAAGGATCTATAATAAATGTTTGACAATCTTTCTTATGACATTAATATTAATAATAATGTTTCACGTTTATTTTCCTAGTTTATTCAGTGTTTAACACATCTCTTTTTGATACCTTTTATAATTTTTATATATTTTCATAATTCTCAAGTTTTCCTTATGTAGGCAAACCTCTGTCAAATTTCAGCTTTATACGTTCCTTGGTTTAGCATATGACCCACCCGAACCAGTGGCCAAACGGTCTAAGATGTTAGACGTTCAAAACTTTTTTTTAAATACCATTATTTACATGCTTAAGTTTTCTAAAATAAGTATGAAAATTTTCTTATCTCTCTATTTCTTGTTTTTTAAGTTACCGTAATGCTCGTCATGTGGTTGGTGCGATAATAATTGAATAAGCTAAATTGAAAAGGAAATTATTTATTCAGACAAATATATGACTTCTCCATAGTAAAAAAATTTAATCTAAAATGAAAACATATTTTATTTACTAATGTGAATACGAAAAAACCAACCAAACTGAACCCAATTTTATCGGGATTTTGTAATGACATTGATTTTTCCGTTCTTATTAATATTTAAAGTAAATATTTTAATTTTTCCTTCTTTTCAGTTATTTTTAATTAAATTCATCTTTTCTAAATGACACCCATGTTTCTATTTTTCTTTCTTTTATCTGCACGTGTTCGAAGAATGGTTTATTTCCGGGTTATATTACGCAGTATTTAAGAGGAGGTGCATAGTTAAGCCATGCCTTTAGTTTTCGCGCTCGAATAAAATAACCCCATTGGTAGACAGAAAGAAATCAAGTAGTGACCTGGGTTGGAGAGTACAAAACTACGAGGAATACACACCCAAGCTTTGAAGGACCGTATAGTTTTGAACTGTCTTCCCCGCTGAATTGTCATGTGGAACAGACGTGTTATAAAATGTATATTATCAGGTAGGTGACCTGGCGGTCTAGGGGTAAGGTGTCAGACTTCTGTGCTGGAGGTCTGGGGTTCAATCCTCGGTCCCAGCACAGATTTATCTGATTACCAAACCCTTCCTTCACCTCTGACAAGACATCTTGTGAATGTGGGGAATGCTAGGCCTCCACCGTGGTTCGGATTCCACGTTAAACTGTAGGTCCTCCATTTCATCTCACAATCACCCTACCACTACACATTAGCGTAAGTGCGTATAACCCGAACGGGTAGTAAGACGCGGTGCTAATAATAATAATAATAATATATTATCAGCGTGTTCGAGTGTTAGATGGTGTAACAAACAATGCGTATTTATTTAAATAAATTGCAAAAAGTTAAAAAGTATTTTTCTTAAAGTAACACCCTACCTATCAATGCAGTTTAATATGACATATCTAAAAGACGATTGACGAGATCTTTCCAGACGACACCCTTACGTAAGATAAAAAAACGAGGACGGCTAACGGCTCGTAACAAAAAGAGCCCAACCTGTGATTCGTTACAATTTAAGATTTAAATGAATGGTATAATCTCTACTTGGATTTGAGGTGGGTTTTTTTTATCATCCCGGATAGAAAACAAATGAACATCATAATGTATATTATGTTCATGGCTATTAGCCGTTCACGTGGTTTAAGGCGTATATTTCGCAGTATATGTCAAAATTCGAGAGAGAAATTACGCTTGAGGCGTATCGCTTCAGGTCCCCCTAAATACGTATGCTAAGTTCTAGCTTTCTGAGTTTCTAGGTTTTGGAGCACTTTCGCGTACATACACACCCCCACACATACACAAATACACAGTGTTCTTAAAACTTAGCTTCAAGTGTAGTAGAACTTTGGTAGAGTTAGTTTTAGAAAATACAATTGGGATTAGCAATTATTAAATTTTTAGTATTTTATTATTGTTATTTTATATGTATTGATAATATCTATCAACGTTGACAGCTGTATATAACATGTCTAAACGTATGTGAAAATAGATCTCGTAACTTTTTTTTAGCTGCCAGATAATAAAGATAGCGTGTTTGGGCTACATCCTGTTGGGGCTCAGTTTTTAGAATGATTAGGGAGTACTAATGTACGGCTTCCCAAGGAATGGCCGAGGGAATTAATCCCGCATTCTTTCCGTGTCCTGATGAGATGACGCTAAATATGACGGGGGGGTGGGGGTGGGGGGAGTCAATGAAGACCTTAACCTAACTCAAGCTTAATTAACTAAATCCTGGTTAATAAGGGAATCATTCCTCTTTCGAGAAAAATCCAACAGTATTAGCTGGGAATCGTATCCAGGGACTCTGACCACTATACCACTAGGTCAGCTAGCTGCAAGAAAAGGTTAATGCTACGATTATAGATTACAAATACTGTTGTGTTTCTTGAAAACTCGCCCTTCTTATTAAGTTGGTTAGATTGTTTGAGCCATTTATTACAAGTATTAATTGATACTCAGGTGGTCGTCTAGAGTGCAGAGGTTCTAGGGATGAATTAAAAAAAGTGTAGTTATAAAGTGTTTAGAAAAATTAAATTAAATAAGATAATAATTTTTTTGAATACAGAAATAACACATAAATATATTTTAAAAATTAGCAACCCATCCTACCACCCGTTCAGGTTATACACTTATTTAAATATTTGATCCAATATTAATAGTTTTTATTTTTCTAGCACCGCGTCTTACTATCCGTTCGGGTATTTAAATATTTGATCTAATATTAAAAAATATTTATATTAGCACTGGGTCTTACTACCCGTTTGGTTTAAACGCCTATGTACTAATTACATTCATGTGTTAGGGATTAGTAAGGTTGAACTTGCGCTAAAAGAGAAAGGGAAACCATTTAGGAAAACAAACCTCAATATACCCGACCGGGATCAAACCCTGATCGTCCCGTCTTCGGCAGTTTAGTACATTGCCAGAGTAGCGTCTTATACTATGCGGCCACCGAGATGGGTTTAAAAGACTGACTAAAAACATAATCTCTTTTATGGTTTTATCATATTCGGGGTCATTTTGTCGGATATTTACTTTGATATATAATTAAAACCTACCAAAAATATTAAAATAAAGAGAAGAGATAATACTTTAAAATACATTGAATAAGAGACAGGGAGGAAGAGAAATCTGGTTGTAAAATTATTTGGTGTTATTTATAGCTATAGTCATATTTATATTTAAGACATTTGCATATTTAAGTTGTATTGGAACATATTCTTTCATAAAGTTGTATACATTTTGGGATAACAATGATGGTGTTATTATTAGTGTAACTTTAAGAACAAAATTGCATACCTTTGTATAAAACTATACATTCTTTTGACTCACACCAATGGACACATAAGCTAAAGAATATCTGGTTTGTCAGTGATGGAGAGGTCAAGTTTAGAATCCTGACTTGGTGTGTTGGGTTTTTCCCCCCAAATGATTTCTCACCTTCCCTTCACGAAAAGGTGAGTACATTTCCTCTAAAATCTACTTTCCTCATCTCTATCCCATTAATGCAATTACATGTAAATATCCCTAACAAAAAGTATGAAGTGGTGAGCTTGCATATTATTTTGGATATGTATCAATTCTCTAGCTCAGTGGTTCCCAAAAGAGGGCCCACGAGCTGTTCCTAGCAAATCCACGACAAACACAAAAATTGAAAGAAAAAAAAAGTTAAAATTTTAAACTAAACAACTGTAGGCCTAATCTTACTCAGTAAAAAGCTTTCCCTACTTCTCACTCACCTGCGCAGTGCCTACAGCGCATCCCAAAGACACTTCCCTTCCTCTTCACCCACCTGCGTAGTGCCTACAGCGCATCCCAAAGACACTTCCCTTCCTCTTCACCCACCTGCGTAGTGCCTACAGCGCATCCCAAAGACACTTCCCTTCCTCTTCACCCACCTGCGCAGTGCCTACAGCGCATCCCAAAGACACTTCCCTTCCTCTTCACCCACCTGCGCAGTGCCTACAGCGCATCCCAAAGACACTTCCCTTCCTCTTCACCCACCTGCGTAGTGCCTACAGCGCATCCCAAAGACACTTCCCTTCCTCTTCACCCACCTGCGTAGTGCCTACAGCGCATCCCAAAGACACTTCCCTTCCTCTTCACCCACCTGCGTAGTGCCTACAGCGCATCCCAAAGACACTTCCCTTCCTCTTCACCCACCTGCGTAGTGCCTACAGCGCATCCCAAAGACACTTCCCTTCCTCTTCACCCACCTGCGTAGTGCCTACAGCGCATCCCAAAGACACTTCCCTTCCTCTTCACCCACCTGCGTAGTGCCTACAGCGCATCCCAAAGACACTTCCCTTCCTCTTCACCCACCTGCGTAGTGCCTACAGCGCATCCCAAAGACACTTCCCTTCCTCTTCACCCACCTGCGTAGTGCCTACAGCGCATCCCAAAGACACTTCCCTTCCTCTTCACCCACCTGCGTAGTGCCTACAGCGCATCCCAAAGACACTTCCCTTCCTCTTCACCCACCTGCGTAGTGCCTACAGCGCATCCCAAAGACACTTCCCTTCCTCTTCACCCACCTGCGTAGTGCCTACAGCGCATCCCAAAGACACTTCCCTTCCTCTTCACCCACCTGCGTAGTGCCTACAGCGCATCCCAAAGACACTTCCCTTCCTCTTCACCCACCTGCGTAGTGCCTACAGCGCATCCCAAAGACACTTCCCTTCCTCTTCACCCACCTGCGTAGTGCCTACAGCGCATCCCAAAGACACTTCCCTTCCTCTTCACCCACCTGCGTAGTGCCTACAGCGCATCCCAAAGACACTTCCCTTCCTCTTCACCCACCTGCGTAGTGCCTACAGCGCATCCCAAAGACACTTCCCTTCCTCTTCACCCACCTGCGCAGTGCCTACAGCGCATCCCAAAGACACTTCCCTTCCTCTTCACCCACCTGCGCAGTGCTTACAGCGCATCCCAAAGACACTTCCTTTCCTCTTCACCCACCTGCGCAGTGCTTACAGCGCATCCCAAAGAAACTTCCTTTCCTCTTCACCCACCTGCGCAGTGCTTACAGCGCATCCCAAAGACACTTCCCCTCCTCCTCACCCACCTGCGCAACGCTACATGAAAAATAAGTATACAAATAGACTTGGCATGCACTCGGATTTTCGAGTGAAAGTGTCCAGCCTTCAAACTTATCTACAAGAAGTGATGGGGGAAAAGAAGGTTTCACTTATCTCACTAATACTAGACCCAACTGAATAAATTTGAACTTTTTCATAATCAATAAATTTTCATGAAGGCCTAACTAACCTTTTTTGTGTTAATTATTACTATTACATTCCTTATTATTACAACTAGAGTTAGTGTTAAAGTATGTAAAAACATATTTTATTCGGATTTACTGTGCCGAATTCCCAGTTATGCAGGTTTTCTAATATGAATTATTAATATGGGGCAGCGGGGTTGCTATTTTCTATACATAGAATAAATTAGATTTTAACGATTAGAAAAAACTGGGGGTCCACTGATCTCACAGAACCTCTTGAGGGGTCCTTGACTGTTAGGTAATTAGGAACCACTGCTTTAGTTCACTTGGATAGGAAATTTTAATAATTTATGTTCCGAAGATATTGTTTTTAATTATTATTTTTATTTAAAAAACAATTCATTTTATTCTTCAGAAACTACTATATTATTATTTTTATTCATTTAAAATCTTTTTGTGTTCATCTTCCTCTTCGTAATATGGGAATTTATTACAAATCAAACACTTTAGTTTAAGGACTTTTTTTTTTGAAGAAAATAAATCAAATTTTATGTCGACTTGATTCTAATGAATAATTAATTAAATCGTAATATATTTGAATCGAAGCAGCTCTAGGGGTGTTTCTTTCCTCACGTAAGATTAAAGTTGAGAATATAATTACAACCAAATCACAATAAAATATCACACAAATATTAAGATAGGTTTATTTAAATAGAAACAATTTGACTATCTACACTTATTAATTCTGTGCATCAATCGAAATATATTTTATTTCTGTAACTACTGGGAATTGAAGAAGAGGGTAGTAAACAGGGCTCATTGGCTGTATAATTTAATTGAAAAACGTAATAGACCTGCCATAAGACAGAAAACATAATATTAAATTCATATTATTTATCCAAACTAAATAAATTGCAACGAGCCCATTTTTTATTTTGATATTTGCTATATTTGTTATTATTTAAATACTAAGAAATAATTAACATGTTTTTTAAAACATTTTTCCTCTTTTTGTCAATACCGCTGATCACTTTTATATTGTTAAAATATACATCGCTCTTGGACGAATATTTTCCCCTCGCTATATTAAAAAAATATCAAATCAAATCTAAGTGTTTTTTTTACTAAAATAAAATATTTCGCACGTAATCATTTCATAAGTCATCCTCCTCCCTTATCGCCCCCTCCCCCAACACAAATACACAAAAATTAATCGGGACGTTATATACAATATTGTGCTCGAACCATAAATTGCATTTAAGTGTTTTCTTCACTTAAAAACAGCAAAATTTAGATAAATTTAATAGTTTTTTCATGTAACGATAATTATTTTTAATCTTGTATTTTTTAAACGATGACAAAATGGTTTCACTGGTATAGATTCCACTGTTTTCTAAATTACAATACAGAAAACCGTACTAAGATATGACTTCTGGTTCGAGCTGTATTACCTACTCATGTTAAGTGCTATCCAGGAGATGACATGGGTTCGCCCCGCTCAGCGAGAAAGTATCAAATGTTTCAGGCTCAAAATACAATGGTGTGTGTCAATTTTTGGAACTACTTCTATATTCTGTCTAAGCTTCATACTCACGATCAAACATCACCTACAACCATCCTTTGTCATTTCAAAAAGGAAAGAGGAGAAATAAAACTACGAAACTCACCGCTAGTTCTCAAATATCCTAACATTTTCTGTTGGGAGCCTATCATAAAATTACTGTATTTGGTATTTGTTAGAGGAATATTATAGCCCTTTTTCATCAAGACAAGTCTCATAGCTCCGCAAATATGCTTAAAAAGTTGTTTAAAATGTGTTTATGTCGCATTTGGGCACATTTATTATTCCATTAATAAAACTCAAACTATAGGGGTTGTTAAGGGAAAAAGAGCCCTGTTGGAATCTTTCAGCTTTATTTTGGCTAGAGCCATATTTTGAAATAACACATCATAGAATTAAATATTGCGTTAGAGCTGAACGTCTGAATGACAATTTCTCACTTATCATGGTGGCTCCCCTTTAAGTTCTACAAACAAATTAATAGGGGCAAAGCGAAGCCGCAAAGTTCCTGGTGCATGGTTAAATGCTTTTAATAGAAGAGTGGCGACCTGGTGGTCTAGGGGTAAAGTGTCAGACTTCTATGCTGGCGGCCGGGCTTCAATCCTCGGTCCTGGCACAGATTTATCTGATTACCAAACCCTTCCTTCACCTCTGACAAGACCTCTTGTGAATGTGGGGAGTGCCAGGCCTCCACCGTGGTTCGGATTCCACGTTAAACTGTAGGTCCTCCATTTCATCTCACAATCACCCTACCATTACACATTAGCGTAAGTGCGTATAACCCGAACGGGTAGTAAGACGCGGTGCTAATAATAATAATAATAATAATAATAATAATTTAATAGAACAACAAGATTGTACAAAGTGCTCACCTCGCTTATCAGGGTTGTGGAAGTAAGTGGTCTCAGCAGGTCTGTTCTGCTGGTTGCCAAACAGGATCACTTCCTGGGCTCGTTTTACTGAAATACACACACAACCCGGACAATTAAGACAAACATATAGAGGCAAGGAGAATACTCTCTTTCAATTAGTTCACTCAACACCAAATAAGGATTGAAAGGATAGCTTGGAGCAGATTTTCCGCCATTGGCATCAGAAAAAAAGGTTGGAAAAAATACTATTAAAGTTCACATGCAATAAACCATCCTTAATGCACACGCCAAGAATCCAACCTAAGCCTCCCTGTTAGCGGTAAGCCAATCTATTACGCGATTGAACCCACGTGAGCTTATTTTTATTGGTATATTGTAAATATTATTTATATATGTAAGTGTAGAATCAAATTAAATAT
The DNA here is from genome assembly GCA_901482245.1 of Timema douglasi. Taxonomy (NCBI): domain Eukaryota; kingdom Metazoa; phylum Arthropoda; class Insecta; order Phasmatodea; family Timematidae; genus Timema; species Timema douglasi. Next base: position 33,759 of record CABEEJ010003197.1, read on the forward strand.
ATTGATTACCTCTACTATATAACTGGATTAATTGTTTACATAAAATTTTATATACTAATAATAAAATGTAACCACATTAATTTAATTCTTAACGAAGAATTTATATCATTAAAATATAATAGTGAAATAAAAAATATACTATTGATAATATTTTATAATTTACCTACTAAACTAATTACACTAATATAAGCTTTTTATTTATTTTTAACACTAATCATCGTTAATAAAATCAATAATATGTAAATATAGGATAGGGCCTTTGCTATAGTTCACTATTGGAACAACATAGTTTGTTTGATTTTCTTAATAATTACATATATGATAGGTAGATTACTGAAAACTGAGTTTTTAAATATTGATTTTTTTTTAAATTGTTTGTAATAATTATGTTTAAAATTAATATCCCAGGATTGTTTCATTTTTTACTAACAAAATATTAAATTATAAAGGGTAGTTTACCGATAGCCTATTTTTGAAAAATGTATGTACTTTTTAATAGTTTAAAACCAATTCTATAAGTTGCTTAAACTAAGGGGTAAGGATAATGAAAGAAGCTTAGGGGATATGGACGGAAAGATGACAGGAAGATATCCGAGATGAATCGCATTTGTAAATCACACCTAATATCCGAGCTGAGAATTATTGAGCCTTGACTTCCCTAGAATCGGTAGTTTAGCAAGACTATATTGAGAACCCCTCTGGGGTACCTTATAACATCGCTTCTCAAACTTTGCTCTCCGTGGAGCCCTTGGGCTCCACCATAGCTGTCTGAGGTTCCATGATGCAATTTTAGAATATTATTCTTTATTTGTTTTTCACACTATAAAATAGCAAAAGAAATTAGAATGGATTTTTTTTTTCAAATCTGAGTAAAGTACAACTGTCAGTGCCAACAAATTTTCTTTAAAATACATGTAAATGTCAATAAATTATGCGCTAAAAATCATTCAAGGGAAAGAAATAACTTTTTTTTTATTGAAATACCTATGAAAAACCCTGAAATAAGGAATCATACTTAGAAATTTTTTATGAGTTTCTCAACAGTAGGCTATATATTTTTCAATGCTCCAACAAGACTAAATTTAGAAAAAGGCTAAATATAGAAGATAATCCGAACTCCAAATAGTGAGGCATTTTGTAAACAAAAGTAAGCCCAACCAAGCCACTAATAAATTCATATTGATTTAAATTTTGAATTTTTCAAATGGAAACTTTTGCACGATTAATATGTTAAATAAATTTTTTTTCTATGAATATATTCAAGTATTAAGATCTAAAAACTAGTAAAATTTACCTGTCGTTATTTAATGTTATTAATATTAGTATAGAAAAATTTATTAGGGCTCCAACATGCATTTTTTTTTCTGGTACAAGGGCTCCTACTGCCTTAGAGCATTCGGGACTTAAGCTATTAAATCTAAGTGGATAGGATGAGAAGAGGTACATTTAAGAAACTAAAACACTATTCTTTTAATTATAAGGAAAATCCCCTCCTAGTCTGTTGTGAGCCTCATTTTATCAAGTCATACTAACCACGTGGCAAACCCTTCTTGTAACAACCCCAACATTACCCACTAAAACTAATCATCTAGGCCTGATTCAAATTCTCTCTTGGAGTAGAAGTTTAACCTCGGGACAGGTTAGAGCTATACCACAATTTTCTTTCGAATGTGCCTATCTGACAGCCAAAAAAATGTATCTCTATAACCCGGTTCACCATTGTATTTTATGTCCTTATCTTGGTTCTTGTGAAAATACTTCTAGAGATAAACAAGGTATTCATACTTTAGTAGCTCCGGGATCCAGACATCATTCTTTTGTTCACTTCCTCCTTGATATTGTTACAATCATCCGATATATCTGAATTTCTCCACCATTCTCAGCTTCATCTCTCCTGCTTTTACAATCCCCTCATTCGTTCCCCTATTTGACAAGGTCCATTACCTCCGTTTTCTCTTCACTGATGTGTAACATAACCTTTTTGGCGTTGCTCTAAAGCTCCAGGGCCATCTCAACCATTAGCGTAATTTCGTCGGCAGCCGCCAAACAGCGGTTCCTTTCATTCATCATAACACTATTCTAATCTGTTCTCTTTTTCATTTACTGCATTACCTTTCCATAAAAACAAGTGAACATATAATAATACTAATAATACAGTAAAATGTTATCGATTTCTACCGCAAAAAAAAAGTTGTTTGTATCTTCTAGAAGATGCTACAAATGTTCATTCGTAGGAAAATCAAGGTATACATCTTGTCCTTGCGTAATTTTAAATTGAGACGATACCTCTTCACTCAAGAATGACAATGGCAGATCTTCCACCGCCCCCTCCCCCTCCTTCTCCCCTACCCATGCCACGTGGTCTGTCCCGGCACTGTTCTGACGTCATCACAAGACCGAGATTGATTTTTATCCTCTCAGATAGCCCCTCCCCTGTGGCTTACTCAGTTTACATTCCAGTATCAGGTTACAGATCCTGTTGTGTTGTTCGTGCGCTACAGTGCCAGAATTGGCTAAAGCGTGATTTGAGCTTTGTAACCTAAGATAACAGAATGAACAGTCGTATAAGACTGGTTGAATGACCATCCAGACCGCACAAAATAAATTAGTGGTACGATAAAATAGTTAACATTGGCGTTTCGTGTAATGTTACCAGGCTAAGCAGCTTTACTTACCCTGTCGACACTCAATGACACGCCATTGCAATTAATCATAACTACTTTTTCATACAACCGACCTATGGTAATTTGTAAAAAGATATCAAAGATAATTTATCATTTAACCACCCATAAATAGGTTTTTTCATAAAAACAGTGTTTTATTACTAATTTTGAAGGAATCATTTCATGACTATAATATAATAATGATGAGCAATATTATAATATTCATTTTCAACCTAAACTTAATAATAGGTCGGATCCCTGTGTATTAAAACTACTTAGTTAACGCCTTATTTCGAGCTTCTGATGAAAATCCGGGGCTATTTCTGGTAAATGTGAGTGGTTTCTCGCGCTGGACCAAGAGAATAAGTTTCTTAGAGAATAATGTACCGTACCAAAAAAGACATTTGGGATCTGGAGGTATGATCATAATGAAGAGCTTTGGCTCGTATGCATGCGTGAACATACCAAGGCTCTTTTCATTTGGCGTGGAAATGCAGAGCCATGGGAACAAATGGTTATCTTAAAGATATTTTTTCATTGTTTGGCAATTTTCTTTTCGGAAACAGTTTGTTCAAGAAAAGGAGCATTAAGTTATAATTTTACTAACACACCTTCTCTATAATTTTAACAGTGATCAAATATCGATAAAATTGACACTTTTCAATAGAAAACTTCCGGCTTCATAACAAAAAATAAGAAAATGTAGCAATTAATAAACATCGATACCTTATCTTGGAAGGGGTGTTGAAAGTATTAACATAAAAATTTCACTCGTTCTCGAGTAAACTGATATTTCCAAACGTGTGATTTTTCCGCAAGACCTGCTCGGTAGCTAGTGCCACCTATGGTTTATGTGATCCATCTGTTCTTGTTGGCGTGGCAGGACACTTTGCTCGGTTGCAACACGCACCTAAGGCACAGATATGGTTATATGTGACCTTGGGCTATTTTTTAATCACATTTATTGCATCCCTGACGCCTTAGACTATTTTACCACTAATTCGAATACTTAAACATCAAGAAACATACAGAACTGAAACTAAGCGTTAGCCTAGTGTGCCGGTTGAGGCCGACACTTGAATTGATTTTGTTTATTTATTGTAATCACGGGGTGGCGTGGAATCGAAAGAAAATATTTATCTTAATGTTGTATTAATCGATTAACATAATTATGTACAGGTCATCACAAAGTAATTTAAATCTAAAAGGAAGTATTTATTTATTTAAGTTATATTTCAACCTTTTGCCGCTAGAGCGAGGGTAAAGGCAGATGAGCGACACCTAGGTTGACAGTCAGTAAAATGCTAGAGTCCGATCTGATCAGTCATATCATAGGGTCCATGGGATTTTGAGGGTATGGTTGTGTTCTCTATGTTTGTAGACTTTGTAAAGACTGTGCTTCTGAATTATTAAATCAAGATTGTGTTTGAGAAAGTTTTGATCTTTAATCAACTACCCGTATAGAATTAATTTGTAAAAGTATCCATGACAGTGCCGTCTATGGAGGCGCACACTAGGTACTTAGGATTGTCATAGTGTACGCTTTTAGATAGATTGCGAGCCTGACGTATTAAAACCAATTACAACTTTAAACCAAGGAATATAAAAATATTAGACTTGATAATTAAATGTTGTAAGGGGTTACCGGGCTTAGGCAAATTTAAAGGAGTAAAGGGGTGTCTTTATGATGATCAGGATGTGAAGGCCTGACTGCTAATCACGATGTATAAAGATACCCCTTCAGTTACATAAAAATGCAAGGGGGTCAAGCCTACTATTCCACTTCTACACCAAATATAAGAGACTGATGGCTATTATTCTGTAATGTGTGAGGTCTATCCAGGTTGCTTAAAATAAAGTCAGGCACGTAACACTACTATAGATTTATTAGATTAAATATTCACTCGTACACAGCCCTCTTAATGACGAGTCCTTAATGACGAGTCCTACGTTGGTCTATCCTTGGTCACCATTATATTACTGTGTCATAGCCCCTTACTGCACTTAGCAACTGCCTGATCAAAAACTCTCTCACCACTGTTTTAACTATTGTCTAACCAATGTCTAACCATGGTCTAACCACCGTCTAAACACCGTCTTAAGCATGTTTGCACTCATGGCACGTAAGTCATGCCATCGCTCAACGGAATCATCTTAATACACACTTTGACAAGTGTATAGGACCAACTGCTCGAACCAATTGCCCAAAAGCTCTACTCTAGGATACACACACTAACTAAATCTGCCAACTAGAAGATTATAATGGCGGCATTAAGGTATGACTACACGGAGCCAGCATGTATTTTCTAACCATTTTTATATTCTTTATAGACTGAGTTCTATTACAAAATAAGCTAGTATTTATATTTTTACTTAAATAGGTTTTCACCTATTCTCCTACAATCAAGTTAGCTATTAATTACGTTGAATAAAGTCTTAATTTAGCTAATCATTAAGAATAAGAATGTTTGTTATTCAATAAATTGTTTATAATATTTTTTATCTTGTACGTAATGTTGTAAACAATGACTACAGCGTCACACGTGCAACGGCTGTGAAAGAAATGCCTGGTTTTACCATGAAAACAGAGTTCGGAAGCTCCCGGACATTTATTTCCGGTGGTAGGTGGCTACACGGAGCCGCACCGCACCGAAAAAAGAGCGGATCATTGCTCTCTCGACGATTCGCCCGCGCCGGTGCGGTGTGGCTCCGTGTAGCCACTTGCATTTAGAAACATGGACAGCACTCCACCGGAAAATTGAGGTGTGGTGCGGTGTCACCCGAAACCACGCGATGTTTGAACATCGCTTCCCGTAGATGCAATGCTCTCCCACTGGAGTCGGCAGTTAGAGGCCTATGTTCGGGTTGCACAGGAAATATCTCGCATTTCAGATACTTGACTATACACTTACAAGCCGATCGGTGATACATTTCAAACTCTTTGAGAATAAATCACTTATTTGAGAGTCTTACAATGTTAATAGTTTATTTTTACTTGTACATATAAATATATATATAAATGAGAGACTGGTGCCTCAGACAACGTGACCACTGGTTTGAGTATCTACAAATCCAGTGGACCTAGAACAATGAAATCTGACTTCTATGCTTTAATAAAACAGAAAATATTTAACTCTAAATTTATGTTAACATTTACTTACATATATGTTACGAGTCTGACGACTTGAATAATGTGATTATCGGTTTATGATATTAATTAAAAAAATTAAGACATCCAGTAACTGTTCACTGACAGTATGTTTTGTTCAAAATAAGAGCAATTCCTTCTCTAATGGAACTTATCAACACTAATATATTTCTCTCTCCCCTAAAGCAGCGTAACTATTTTGAAATAAAACAAGGAAAATTGGAAATTCAGAAGAGTTTTGAATAATACTTGTTATAAGTAAAATAATGTATAAGAAAACCTAGCTTTATATTTCAATTTAAATAATAGAGCATAATAGAATTTTCTAGGAGAGTGCTATACACCCTTAGGGTCTTATTCTTTTAAAATCATAGATGGCGTAATTAATTAAAGGTTAATAAATAAACATTATTTCAATGTATTAATGCCGATAGGCAATAACATTAATCTGTTATGGTGGCATTTCTGCGCCAACGCTCCATTTTCAACCCTTTTTAAAATTATTTTCTGTTAGAATAAATAAAACAAGTAAAATCTACTTACCAAAATTATTTGAAATTATTTTACCTAAGAGTACAATTTTTATAAAAATAAAACACAACCATTCGGAAAATCAAATATTCGTCATGATGGACTTCAACATCACTAAACATTACTATTTTGTGTAGCTACGAGGGTTTCATCATCAATCTCAAATTATCTTTTAATTAAATTAAATGTGAAAATGAAGCCAATTTGTTGGAGTACGCTCCTAATAATCTTTTTGACATCAAGTATAATTAAATTAAAAACTGAACTTATCTGTATTTTAATTATATGAATAGCCTGTATATGTAAAATATGTGTATAAAAATATGCCAAAGCAGATCAGAAATGTTCAATATATAAAAAAACAGAATAAAGCTGTCAAATAATGTCCTGGAGATAATTAATTGCTCAGGGACAGATAAATTCTCATAAAACCAATCAACGGCATTACATTGTGACATGAAAACCTGACGGGCGACACAAATGTAGGCGTCATGTTTGGACAATAAGCGACAGCCAATTAACAGACGTAGACACACACTCTCTTGTCCACCACCCTCTTGGAACGTTACGCCATTGTCCTACATGTGGTAATGACACGTGTCAAGTGCTCACACTTGTCAACCGTCTGTCAACTTGTAAGGGCTTGACATCTGGTAAAGAGACTGTTGGTTTGGTCATGTTGACTGACATGGGTTTAATGGGGGGTAAGAGGGTAAGAACTCACAACAGACTAAGAGCCCATCTACAAAAAGTCCGATTAACCGGGGTATTAGATAACTACATGATTACATTGGAACCAGAAAATTTATCTAAGCGTTGTTTTCCGTATTCTTCATTTGTCAACAGCGAAATTTGGTTTAGTTTAAAAGGTATTTTTGTTTTAAAATAATTATTTTTAAATTTTGATTTATTTTTTTAAATATGTTATAAAGGTTTTGCTAATTTCAATTCCATTGTCTGGTTCAAAAGGTATTACCTAATTTACAAGTCATCCGAAGGGTGAGATGGAACCTAAAGGGAGTTACCACATTTTATTTTATTTGAGGCATTTGACTTGCACTTTCTGAACCGACTGATTATATAAACACACGACTTGAACTAACTTAAATTTATGACAGTACACAACATTCAACCCTTGGCCGTTAGCTATTACCCATGATTGTGAAAGAGGAAACCCACATTTCCACAGTAATAAACTTTTCAGCCATATCGAGAATAAAACCCGTGACCCTTTGCTCAGTAGACAGACACGCTATCGACTGAGCTAAGATGTAGGACAAGATTTTAAATAATTTAAACTAAAACATGGAGTTTTTACTCAAAAGGAGGCAGGGTTAAGAATTCGCGGTATGACAGGCAATGCGATTAATTGTGAGTTTATCTTCCAAAGTGAAAAAGATTTGATTTTACAAATGCGAATGTTTAAAAAGTATTGCCAATATTTTTTATTAGCTAGAACTAAAAAATAAATTGTCATCAGCTCTATTTTTATATAGGTATAATATTTAAAAATGGAACACAATTATGCAAGTAGTATGATTGCCATAGAGCGGGATATATTCTATAAAATTAGTAAATAGCAAATACATAATTGAATTAAACAGTTGATTATTAACTTAGTACAAAATACACCCCTATATGTTATTATGTTGGGTTTTCTTAGTGAATTAGAAATGTGTATTATATTACAAACCAATTAAACCATGTAGAAAGCTAAACACTTTGTTTGGTAAAGTATGTACTTTAGAGGTTAAATTGTAGACAAGATAAAACAAAAGCCAAGCGCCATATATTAAAATCTAATAAATATATTATTTGATATTGTTTTAGTAGGCCTACCAAACTTTCTTTTACAGGGGTAAGTAAGTAAGGCATTACAATACATTCATGTTGAGAGAGTAATATAACCAGCAAGAATTTTCACAGGGTTAAGTTAGGCAATTTACAATACATCCATGTTGAGAGAGTAATATAACCAGCAAGGATTTTCACAGGGGTAGGTTAGGCAATTTACAATACATCCATGTTGAGAGAGTAATATAACCAGCAAGAATTTTTACAGGGGTAAGTTAGGCAGTCATGTTGGAAGAGATAATTTAAAAATCAAAAAGCTTTCCCATGGGTATATTAGGCGGTTTACAATACAGTCATGTTGAGAGAGATAATATAACTAAAGCGCTTTAACAATATTAATTTAGGCTGTTTACAAAGCCTTCACGCTGAACGTAAAATAACAGAGCAAATGATTGTGGAGAGTAAGGTAAGGTAACTATTGTATTTTTTTAATTTTATCAAATATACATATATATTGAGAGAGAGAAATAGCTATATGCAGGTGGGTGTTTGATAAACTTCTAATATACAAATGATCATGTACACACATATATATATATATGTGGGTGTTTGATAAACTTCTAATATACAAATGATCATGTACACACATATATATATGTGTGTGTGTGTGTGTGTGTATGTGTGTGTGTGTGGAGGGATGAAACGTGTATGTGAAATCAATAAATTCATTCAGACCCGTTGATTACTAAGTGTATTTTATTCATAAAAAAACAACTTTATCAACTACAATTGATATTTTGAATGAGTTATATAATATTTTGCAGTTTTAAATTTATTAGATTAATGAACTAACAATATGTTTTTAATTAACCCCAACATAACATCATTTCATTTTAATAGTAGGTATTAAATATTTTCACTGACCATAGATAATATTGTATTTAGTAATTATATTAAACACTTATTTTCATAAAACTAATTCAAGCTAAGTTTTTTAAGTACATATTAAACTAGATTTTATTTTCTTACTATCAAAATATTATCGATTACGGTTACGTATAAGTTAAAATTCACGAATTACATGACTAATTTTATTTCTTAGAAGCAAATTTAATTTGAATGTATGCCAATTTTAAAATACGAATGAGGAAATGTGTGAATATTATTTTTTAGGGATTCAATTTCTGAGGCGTCAATTAAAACTTATGTAGATGTTCTAGTGAGTGAGAAAGTTGGACTCGTAATTGGATTCCAACAAGAAGTTCGACCCGTTTAAGAGTTCGGAAACTTGTAGGGAGTAAAATGGAATACGAGACGATTCTGAAAGTTTCGAGTTCTTCCTACACAAACGTTTATGTCGAAATAGTTCACTACCCGAATTTGATTTATATTATAATCGCATCGGTGATTGCATGGTCTAAGGAAGCATATGCCAAATTTGCGGCCCAATTCATAATTATGGGCGGGCCACGGACCTTTTGATGAATCAACATACAATGTGGCCCAATTATTTGTAATTATTATTATTATTATTATTATTATTATTATTATTATTATTAGCACCACGTCTTACTACCCGTTCGGGTTATACGCACTTACGCTAATGTGCAATGGTAGGGTGATTGTGAGATGAAATGGAGGACCTACAGTTTAACGTGGAATCCGAACCACAGTGGAGGCCTGGCATTCCTCACATTCACAAGAATTTTTTAAATATATACACACACACACGTTGTAGGAATACAACGATTGAGATGACATTTGAAACTGGGTCATTATTTAGTGAAACATAGCAAGTGAGGTTGGTACACAAAATGTTACTCTTTATTTATCAAAGATCGATTCCCAACAATTTGTTAGATCTGCGCACAAAATAGGTGCAATATTTGTCAGCACAAAATTGTGTTTCCATGATAAGGAACAAACATTTTAGCTATCACTTTTACCGATACGCATTTGTCATCTATTTTAAACGCGACTTCTACAAGAGATCTAAAACCTCTCCCAAACTTGATACAAATATAAAAATTTTCATTTTTTGTAAAAATAAATACTTTATAGGATGTGTCTTAACATATTTAACATATTGTGTAATCTTAATTTTACTATTGTTATAATATTAGACACGCTTCGGTGGCGTAGTTGGCTAACGCGCTTGTCGTGTTGAGCTAGACTGCCGAGGACGGGGAAATCGAGGTTCGAACCTTGGTCGGGTGAACTGGGGGTGGTTTTTCCTAAATGGTTTTCCACTCTCCCTCCACGCAAATTCGGGTTCACTTCCTCTAATTCAACCACACTTCCTCTAATTCAACCTTCCCAATTCCTAAACCATTAGCGTAATTAGTACTTAAAGCGTATAACCCGAACGGGTAGTAAGACGGGGTGCTAAATATTATTATTATTATTATATTAGGATCTTGAAATTGAGATTTTTTCATTTAAGTTGGTGACAATATTGAACTCTCTGACATGTGGGCCCCTCATTATTTTCAATGTTCAATGTGGCCCTTATGAACAAACCAGTTTGAAACGTCTGGTCTAAGGTGTCGTTCAATAAATAGATTGGATTACCGGTAATGGGGAGGCCATAGTTATAATTCATGGTAGATGTACTAAGGGTGGTTTTATTTTTTATTTCCCCACACCCTCCACGTAAGTGCCAGTAAATACCCTACTAAGTATATCTGTTTAATCAGCACAGTATTCTAAATGTAGGTCCTTAGCTCAGTCGATAACATGTCTGTATACTGACCTAAGGGTACCGGATTATATTCCCGGCGTGGCTGAAAATTTGTCATTGATGAAATGTGGGTTCACTCTTTCATAGTGATAAATTAACGGCCAGGGACTGGTTGTTTTGCTTGTCCTAGTCTAAAGTGAGATTATAAGGCATATGAAGCTACGACAGGCCTATCAAGCCGGTAGCGGAAAATATATGGCTTGAATAAAAAATACTGATACGGACCATAGGCTGAAAATAGAAATGTTTAAATGTTCGTATAGCTCGTGTGGGAAGTAAAACGTGTAATAAAAAACAAAAATATTTTGATAATATCCGTGTTAGTTTATTCTATAGTAGGAAAGAAACTTATCAAATCAAAATATTTATCAATGCTATATACCATAATACCTCTTAAGTTTTATGATTTGTTTAAGTATAAAAAATGCAACGTTGGTCACGCAATCTAGAGAATTGGGTTAACAAGGGACTAGATTACTAGAGATGTACAGGTCAATGTTCTAACCTCAGCTCGGTCGATTTGGAGTAGTATTCCAACCCGTATTTGTCACTGGGGTTTCCCCATTACCTCACCAACATTTTAAAGTAATTTGGATTAACTTTCTTTATCCCAATTCCTTAGATCAGTGGTTCTTAACCTGGGGGTAATTACCCCCTTTTGGGTAAGGTGGCTATCCAATAAGGGTAACACAAGACAAACATGTTTTTTATGTATACTACCTATATTAAACTATCAGTTATGCTTCTAGTCTGGAACAACAATTCAATATATAAAAATAATTGTACATAAGCAACAATACCAACCTTCTCACCAATATTTTACCTGTAAAATTTACAGTCATGGTTTTTGTTTAGAACTTTTTTCCTCAGTAAATATTGTTAGTTCGCAACAAGGTTTTTTTTAAGAAGGGGTAAAGAAAGGTTCCCGGATAGGTCATAGGGGTGACACGACTGGAAAGGTTAAGAACCACTGCCTTAGATGAACCTGTTAAATAACCATTGTGCTGAAATATCTTTAACAACCCTTAAGTGAGTTTTACTCTTACTCACAAACACATCATCGTGTTTATCACAATAAGCATTCTTTGTATACCAATTTTAAACCAAATGGTTCAAATATTTTTACAATCTCAAATTCTCCAAAAAATTTATTTGTAAACCACCCAAAAGTTATCTTTAATTTCTAAAAAAAAATCTTATTTATCATTAAAATCTTTTCTCAGATATCCATTTTTTACTCAAGCTTAAAGATCAAAAAATTTCCTCTAATTTATCGTAATTAAAATACCATTACATTAATTTATTTTAGAAAAATAAACAAACATTACTATTGAGCTTGTTTAATAGCTCCCGTATACCAATTTTGAACAAAATCGTTAAAGATATTTCCTAGAAAGTACCATTTTTACAAAAAAAAAAAGTCATTACACATCAGTTAACTACTATAAAAAATCCCAAACAAATATATATAATTATTTAAAAAGTAAAAATCTTAATAGATATCCAGTTTGAACCAAATCGGTAGAGTAATTCTTTTAAATATTTAAATTTAAAAAAAAACTGTTATTAGTAATCTACCCTTAAGAGAATGTTTCACCTACAAAACAAGTAAATAGTTTTATTTGACATATTAAACACTCCCTATATACATTTTAAACTATATATATATGGGGTACTTAGAAATGTGAAATGGATTGTTTTGCTGTTTGGTGAACGGAGTTTATCCTCTTCTATAAATGTTTCTATAAAATTGTATCATCACATTTATGCTCTTTGGTGGAGTATTTCTTCAACATTGTATATTACTTGATTTCACAAATTTTACAAGGTTTTACTAAATCTCTCTACATTAAGATAAAGGCGAAAGAAAGTTTGTGAGGTGTACCTTACCTTTTTTTTAAAACACGTATATATCAATTCTGGAACTTCCAGAAAGTAAAATGATGCAGAGGCCTAGCTACATGTGAAATAAACTTTTATTTTCCATCCTTCCCCGTAAGTTCCAAAGTATTTTACAGATTTTACAGATGCCCTTATTATTTCTGAGCTTTATCTACACTATATGACGTTCAGTACGTTAAAATTTAGACATTAGTTTATAGAGGCGTTAAACTATCTAAAGTAATTTTCTTTAAATTAAAAAATGACACCCGGACATGGTAAGGGAATCTGTGTCCTGGTTCAATTTTCAATTTAAATAAAATGATATCTAGATTCAGCTATAGCTGTACTTAACAAAAATAATAGCTTTGCTATTTAATTTATCCAGCGTAAGTTAAAAAGGATAGCGTATGGTAGGATTCTAGATGGAAGGAACCTATTCTGACAATTACAAAAATTACTAAAACTAATTTAATATATTCATCTGTCGAGTCGATATTGTCAATACTTATAAAATAACAATAATAATAATAGAGTATAAAGTGTTATAAAGGTTGACCTTCAAAAACTTGTATGTATATTATAAAAGATTCTTCCTAACCAAAATCTACTATAAATGATATATTTAAACGTTGATGGCGCTAGTGTAAACGCATGAGGCGCTAATGTGGCAAAATTTTGAAACTCTTAGATGATACAGTTGATAGTAAGCGTACAGTAACACAACAGATGAGGAGTAAATAGTAATTAAATATGATTTTCAAAGGTTAATACTGGATATTATTCACATCAATCCTTTAATAAGGGATTATGTTTCTTTAAAGTGAAATTCAAGGTCGAAAGATGTAAAGGTAGACGTGTGTTTGTTAAACATCTCATAATGGTAAAGGTGATTGATCTTTGTACAACACAAAATAAACTCTATAAAATGTGTTAGCCTATACTGAATCAAAATTTCCTTTATTAATTTAAAATACAAGCTAAACCATCCAAATTAGCCTATAGCTCACTCTTCAAAATGCAAACAAAATCTAGGTTAGTTTAAGAGTAGTTACATTTTAGGCTTGTATATTTTATACTAATGTGTCATCATTTAAGAATTGACCTATAATTATTATATTTAGTGTAAAAAGCAATGACAAAAAAATTATTGCACAAAGTAGCGCGATGTCATGTAAGCTACTGATGTAAAATGATAAATGTACTTTTATTATTTATCGTTTGGCCCATGATAGACAAAATGTACAAAATCGCAATAACAAAACCTAAGATAAATTAGTTATTATTATGTAAAAAATTCACGGTACACAGATGAAATTTCAAAGCACCATAGTAACTAGGATTATTCCTTTAGGAACTTCAAGGTTTTATAATATATGCCGAGCTTAGTTTAATTTACAAATACAGCCTAAAACTATTTGAATGGTTTGGATTTTTGACATATTTCTTGGATTAATAATTCATATAATTCATATTTGACCCGCCGAGGTGGCGTAGTTGGCTAACGTGCTAGTCGTGTTGAGCTAGACCACCGAGGACGGGGAGATCGAGGTTCGAACCTCGGTTGGGTGAACTGGGGTGGTTTTTCCTAAATGGTTTTCCACTCTCCCTCCACGAAAATGCGGGTTCACTTCGTCTAATTCAACCTGCCCAATCTCTAATCCATCAGCATAATTAGTATTTAAAGCGTATAACCCGAACGGGTAGTAAGACGTGGTGCTAAATAATAATAATAATTCATATTTGAGAAAGAGTCAAGATAAATATAAATAGTAATAGTTCTACTTTATTATTTCTGTTGTCTATTTGAGCCCACTTGTTTAGTTTTTCTCCATTCCATTCCTACCGAGGAAATTGTAAAATGTTATATTTTTATTAGTGTTTTTATAGCGATTTGAGCATTCCACACTACAACAACTTTTTATTTAATATTGTGACGCATTTTATTTGATTCTTTGTATAAAAACTAACGTATTAAAACATTTTTGGAACATCAATAAGCCATGATTAACTACATGTTTCGGCAATCACCTTCATTCAGGTACTTCAAGATTCTGCCACTACCAGCGCCACATTATATCAACGAAAGGTTTCTATAGGTAGAATGATGTTTATTGAGCTGCTTATATTTTCTACTGAATTTTATCGGTGGTGTAGGGGTCGGGGTTTGAGTCCTAGCTGGATATTACAGCTATAAATTTATTTTTGTATTTATTATTTTAATCTTGAACATAGTTTTTTTTTAATCGTTAGGTATCGTTAGGTTTATCCGTAGAATTTAGATTTCCTTAGGTGAACACAAAATTCCCTAAATCTGGAGAGAATTTCTCAAAGTTGGCATGCCTGACTGAGAGACACGACGATGAGAGGTGAGCTCGTCCATCGCTCGATAAACCACCTGGTAGAGAGAGACAGTGAAAGAGATATTCCACGGTGATGTTCAGCTGTCAGGTGCGTGAGACGGGACACACAAGAGGTAGACATGAATGTGGAGATATATATTAGATAGATAGATAGACGATACATAGTGAGGGCGGGTCCACTATACGCGGTAGAGCGAGAGCGAGGTTAAATATAGCTTAGCTCCTGTCAAGGAGGGGGAAAGGAGGGGTTCCACGTAGCAGTTATTGAGTTGGTTATATACAGGAGCAGTAGAATGACGTAGAAGTGGATAAATAAAAGAAACAAACAAGAAAAGGGTAAACGTAGTGTTGCCAACATATATTTTCTCGCACTACCCACTACATTTTTCAGAGTGAGTTTAGTAAATAAAATTGTCATCTATAAAATGGAAAGTTTCTCAAATTTGTGAATTAAGGCTATATATAGCAAGAAAAATGTTCTAGTGTTGATTTAATGTATTTAAAGTTTTATAGGTGACATTTAGGTATATTAGAAGCTATTTTTACATTAGTAGATTTACTTATCTTTTCAAATGGATTACAAAAGTATACTCTGAAGTATGAAATGGTAATCTTTCTTTGTAGATTTTAAGTGAATAGAATATTTACAGTATGTATTTGGCGTCAGGTATTTATTTGGCTGGTTGATATATTTATGAGTAGCACCCGGATTTTGCTGACATCTAACTTTTTTTTATATAACAAACAATGTTCATATGTATAAATATTTTTTTCATGGTCTCCTGGTTATGGAAACTTTTTTTTAGTCCATTATTTGGTTATTTTATGTCATTTTTTTAATTTTTAGGTCGTTATTGAGCCATTTTTCGGAATTTTGAAGCAATTTTAAGCATTTTGAGTCATTTTTATACAATTACCTAGAATAAATATATTTTTAAATACTATCGATATTTTTAAAATGTACAAATACATAAACATACATTTTTTAAACATATATTTGTCGAAATGAGAATATAATGCACTTTTTTATACGTGAACATGTTTTGTAAAAAGATCAACCAAGATTTTAAAAAATTGGAAATTGTTGAATTTAATACTAGGGGTCCAAGAAATGTATCAAAGTTGAGAGAGGGGTGTCCTCTAAATTGCCAGACCGATATAAAAAAAAATGTTATCGTGCCTAGATAAACATCGTGTTCGTTTGTGCACTCGGTTTGGGTGTTAGTTAAAAAAAAAATGCAACGCTTAATCTATTTTAATTTATTGATTGCTATAATTGCCTTGGGAATACCACAATTATTTCAAGATTGTACAAGAAAAACTTTATAATTGTTGGTCGCCAGATTTTAAACGTTTGATATAGTTTTGATGCGGCTTACCCACTTACCCGTGCGAATAACGGATCAAAAAGTTAGTTAATTGTAGTAGTTAGTATATGTATTGGTATTTTTTTAATAACTATGTAAAAGATGATTTTTGAAAAAATCTGAATTTTTTGAAAATATTTCTCACTATTTTGTTTAAAATTTGTGTTTGCGATCTACTCTACATGATAATTAATAATATATGTTTATTTTTCTAAAATAAATTGATTTAAGGGTAGTTTACTCGTTACAATTTTTTTTAATTGATATATTTTGAAAATGGCTTTAAATATTTTGTCCAAATGGGTATCTGGGGGATTTTTTTGCATGATAAATAAGAAAATAGTTTCATTTTTATAAATTAAAATAATTTATGGTATAGTACGAATATTTTTTTAACTTTAAATTTATTAAAATTATTTGAACAAAGCTGTTTAGAATGTAATATGTATAAAGAAGGTTGATTAACAAGATTATGTGATTGTTTTTCTATAGGTAGTTAAGAGTAGTTTACTTAAAACTTGGTTTTGAAAATGTTGTTCCACGCTATATTACATTATATGGTAAAGACTGTGCGGTTGTTTCGTACTATTTTTTTTTTATTGTGCTGCTTCATTTTTCATTAGACCACCACGCTATCAAGTTTGTTTGGGGCAATAAACTTTTTAATTCAAAAAACTAAAATGGTGGATGAGTTTTCAATATGTTATTTTACCCTTCCTTCTACCCACAAGCAAAATGCAGTGAAACTTGGTGGAGTAATGGGGCTAAACAGAATAATGTTCTCTTAGTTTAAGTTTGTTGTTTAACCTTTGGTACACTTGGCCTATTTCACCCCCTCCTAGTTATAATATAATATCAAACAGCAAACCTTTGAATCGCTCCAGGTTATTATCTAGAGCTACTGTAACAAATGTAATAACTTGATCAACCCACGTGGAATCGTACCCTTAATTAACCCACACAACCTTCGGTATATAAGACCAGTTTATACCAAAGTTCATACAAACAGCTATACTATACATGTTGGGGTCAAATCGTGCAATCGTTATTCAGATTTAAGAGGTCGGGGGAGGGAGGGGGCCACTCCTCAAGGCACTCGCAATCAGGGGCCGCCATAACACCCCCCCCTCCACAAAAAACAAAACTTTTATATTAATTTCCGACTGTATATCATAGATTCCTTCTTGTTTTTTTGCCTACGATAATGTTCTTTCTTCATGAAATAATTAGAAAAAAAATTGGTGACCTGGCGGTCTAGGGGTAAGGTCTCGGACTTTTGTACTGGGGGTCCGGGTTTCAATCCTCGGTCCCGGCACAGATTTTTCTGATTGCCAAACCCTTCCCTCACCTCTGACAAGATGTGTATTAATCACAACTTGTGAATGTGTGGAACTCCAGGCCTCCACTATGGTTCGGATCCCACGTTAAACTGTAGGTCCTCCATTTCATCTCACAATCACCCTACCATCACACATTAGCGTAAGTTCATATAACCCGAACGGGTAGTAAGACGCGGTGATGATAATAATTATAATAATAATAAAAGGGAAAAACAAATTAAAAGTTCCCGTTGATCATTTACTAGTTCTCTGCTCACAAACCTACTTTCTACTTCCTTTTACTTTTTCACTATTAAAGTTGTGTAAAATCAAATCCTCTCTTAATCCATTCCTTTCCTCAGACACGCTATATTGTAGTTTACATACTTAGATATGGTACTGGTCAAATCGTGACGACATCAAATGGGACAATAATACAAACCATCGCTTCCAGGCAAGGTAATAAAGTCGCAATGAAAATATTTGACCAAGTGTAGCCAGGTTTTGTTTTAACTTGATCATTTAGGATTTCGTATGTATGCTCGGATGTTTGTTCCATGATAGCATCTATCAACATAAAAACAAAATTTGGCAAGGACATTGTTTAATCCCAGGCCGAACGATGCATGTATATGGTTTTTCAACCTGGCTATTCATTTAAATATGGAGAGTTCCCAAAATGTTTTTTCTTTTAATAGCTCATCTCAACTGAATTGAATTTAAAATTCTAAACAATCGATCGAGTACTTAGGGACTTTTTTTAAATTTGACATATATTGTGAGATTGACGTCTTAAACGCCGTAACCATGGTTATCATCTATGAATATAATGCACTATTTAATATACAGGGTAATTAACCCGGTCTCAGCTTCTGAGTTTTCCTTATACATTTCAAAATAATGGACGTAATTCAGTGAGATCTGTTACGGACATATTTTGATGTATGAGAAGCATGGTGACGGAAGGACACGTGGGGCGGTACTACTCTCTACTCTCTAGGCCGTGTGTGGTGTCAGCGCGAAATGAAGACCGATTGCGTGTTCGCTGTCCTCAGAAGTTGGTGTGACGCATCTGACTGTTGTTACAGAATCGTCAATAGTATGAAGCAATACACAGCGGAACAGCGCGTGTTTATTGTCCGCACTTACTGGAAAACTGCGTCAATAAAGGCGTGCCAAAGACCATTTAAAGCCCAGTTTGGGGTTCGAAAAACATCAGCAAAATCCTCCATTCAGTATCTAGTGAACAAATGTAAGCCGTGAGAGCATTGTTGGATGTCCACGAAGAAGTACGTCTGAAACTGCCAGAAACAACGGTGCAGGAAGTCAAAAACAGACTGCTGGTCTCCCCGCAGAAGTCCTTGCGTAAACTGTCGCAGGAGATTTGGGCTTCCAAAAGCACATGTCAACGAGCCGTAAAAAAAAGCTGCATGCATATTGTGTTACTGTTACGCATGAATTGAAACCTCCCGACAAACAGAATAGACTCAATTATCGTAATTGGTTCCAACAGTTTGTCAATGCACATCCTAGAATACTGGACTAAACGTGGCTCATCGACAAGGCGTGGTTCCATCCAAGCAGTTAGGCCTACGTCAATTCCTGGAATACCCACGTATGAGGACTAGCGAGAATCTTCATATTTTGCATGATACATCCTTTCATGATGAAAACAAAAGTTCGGGTGTGATGTGCTTTGTCACGGCGCCGCATTATTGACCCCGTCTTCTTCCATACAACGGTGGATACCGCAGTTTACACGGAAAGCTTCTATGCCTTTGTGAAATAGTTGGAAGACGAAGAACTCTGTACTGGCTATTTTCAGCAGGATGTTGCTACCTGTCACACCTCCAATGTCGGTATGGCTGAAATAGTTTCCTTCTTTGAAGATCGTGTCATTTCTAAGGGACTTTGGCCACCGAGGTCACCTGACCTTACTCCACCAGATTTCTTCCTATAGAGCTTGCTGAAAGGGAAATTGTATCGCAACAAACCAAGGACTCACAAGAAACTAAAAAAAAATCTGCGGAAAATTGAGGTTATGACTCTCGGTGTGTTGGTGAATACCCTCAATAACATGGAGAGGTGTGTACAGGCGCGTCTTGAAGCTAATGGCACCCACTTTAAACATTTGCTATGAGATCATCGTGTTTCTCGTACACCGAGGTATGCCCGTTTCAAATTTTACTAAATTAAGTCCATTATTTTGAAAGCTATAAGGGGAACTCAGGTAGCCGAGAGCGAGTGAAACATCCTGTAGTATGAATGGTTTTTTTGTTTAGCTCGAAGCACAAGGAAAAAATCAACTTCAAATCCAAGGAGAAATTATAGAATATATTTTAACTTGAAATGCAAAGAGAAATCTTATGGCTGCAGTAAAGATAAAAACATGGAGGGAGTGTGGTCTACTGTTCACAGAACTGCTACTTAATATGGTTTATCCTTGCGACAGAACGTTGTCCCTACTTATAGCAGGTACTAAGAACAGCTACTTTGTATTTTGAGACAGTCGGCAGCTACCTTCATACAAACTCAACATGCCGGCATTGACGGTTGTGCAAGTTCTCTACGAGATCGTCAATGTTCGTTGGAGGATCTTCGTGCACATTTTATTTAAAGTATTACCAATAAATTAAATAATAATGGATTGAGGTAAAATGTCCAAGTAGGACATACACCATCCGTTCCGCATCCAATACCACCTCCTTGGACCATTGGTAGGTAACGTTCTTGTCTTTAACCCGAAAATTGATAAAATAATAAAGTATCTTAAAATTATGCATTTTTCAATGGTTCCTTGTTATTCCCGTAAATATGAGATTATTATATTTATGTAAATGTAATCTAAAAGTGAAATATATATTTTATAAACCTGGGAACAGTGTTTAAAATCAAGTGTTTTTTTATTTTAATGTAAGTTTAGCATTGCAGACCCACTGGCCTACTCTTAAGTTACTCAGGTTTTAAACGAGCGTATATTAATAGAATTTCTTGCTGAGATGTACGCATACGCAGATATAGAATTTAAAATACACACGACCATAATCCACTATATTGAAAGACGCTAAACGTCTCCTCAAAAGTCGACTTCAATGGTTTTGGGGTAAAGTGTTCGCCTCAGGACCCAATGTTAATGTTTTCAAACCCAGCCGGGGTCGATGAATTTTTCTTGAGTGATAAAAATCCGTAGCACAACTTCCTTCGGAGGGGAAATTAAAACCGCCTGTCCCAAGTCGAATGTGGAATTTAAAATAACCATAAAAGGTACGTGAAAATACTTTTCCTGGCAAAATTGGTAGGCCCCTTTCGCTCTCACTCATAGAATTTCTCTCATAGAGATACTCGTGTGATGATATAATCAGTCTGTTCAAAAATTGGACGTTGAATATCTCAAATAAATTAAACAAAAATATGTCTGCGAAATAAGTAAACATAGATAATTTTAACGTCGCTTGTTAGAACCTAGTCTGGATATACTAAACATAAACTTAACGTTGTCGTACTTGAGCTTAAATTAAGTAATCCTAGGTAGTGTCATAATAAGCATTGTTAGTTTTTATCTACATTCATGGGTAAGCACTTATTCCTATTTAATTCTATTTTAATATCGTGTATTGACGCATGCGCACAATTTAATATGAACTTCTATCCATACGTGTTGGTGTATTATCCAGGTTATTCTAATTTTCTTTAAATATGGCAACTTATTTTATTGTTTTATACGTATTGTTCTTCAAACAATTTATTTATAAATTAATCCTGGACTTGTATTTTCAAATATACAATCCAATTTTCATAGGAAAAACCTTATCCAATATCTATAAAAGTTACTGTGAATACTTTAACCTATTCATACGTCAGCTCATGTGAGCTGGATCCGTCACTTTTGGTAGATAATATTAACACCTATAAAATGACAATAATAAGATAATAAAATATAAATTTAACAGTCAAAAAAAGTTTGTTTCTAAAGAGAGTATTCCTATTAAAAACTCGCTATACATAGCCTTGTTTGGTTACCAACATCCGGGACTTTGGTAATAATCAAGACTCAAAGCCCCTTAGTGCGCCAACCGGGATGTGAACACACAACACGCCAAAAGAGTCACTAAATTAAAATTAGCACCTCAAAGAATTTTTTTTAGTACCACGTCTTGGGACTAATACCCGTTTAGGTTATATACATATGTCCTAGTCACACAAAGACGCTAGATTATAAAGGTTGAATTTAGAGGAAGTGTACCCGCATTTGCGTGGAGGGAGAGTGGGGAAAAATATTTTTTTACACAATTGTAACATCAGACAGGGATTCTAACCACTATCACTGTTTAATCGGCAGCCTAAATTAACACGAGAGTGACGCCTTAAACAACACGGCCACCCAAACAGGTCTCGAAGATTTCTGCCACAGCATCATTTATTCTAATATGGAAACTAATCCAGGAGCATTTAATAAATTGGATGAGATTACTTTCAGAGAATAAATTAAGTAAACACGAACTGTTTTACTTTTAACACGATTGTTTTCTATATTCTAGGAATAAAACATTGTTATTTGTATAGCAAAGGGGTGTTTATTTTGATTTAAAAACAGGGTTTATCACGTTCCTATGCATAAAAACAAATTTTATATCATTTACGAATCGTTCAATCCATTAATTTTCCATTCCGAGCGTTTCTGACGGGTATAGATATAAATTGGATCACCAAGACTAAACTAATAAATCAAATAGATGGAATATAAATATATGTTGTACTTTAAAATACAAACAAATCATATGGAATGTATTTTTACTGTGAACAAAAGTTGTCTATAAAATTTAAAGGAAGATAAAACTTTTCATTATTTAACCTTAAGTCTGAATACCATGTTTTTAGAATTCAATATTTTATCTGTCCCGTTCACCTTAGCTCAGTCGGCAACGTGTTTGCTTACTGAAATAAAGGTCCCGGGTTCGATTCCCGGCATAGACGAAAAATGTATCGTTAGTGACGTGTGGGTTTACCCTTTCACAGTGATGAATTAACGGTCAGGAGCTGGATGTTGTGCTTGTCCTAGTATTAAGTTAGATTATAAGCTATATGAAGTTACCTCAGGTCTAACAAGCCGGTAGTGGGAAATATATGGCTTGAATAAAAAAACTGACCCAGGACACAGGCTGGAAACAGTAATGGATGTAAATGGTTGTGAATGTGGTGAATGCCAGGCCTCCACCGTGGTTCGAATTCCACGTTAAACTGTAGGTCCTCCATTTCATCTCCCAACCACCCTACCTTACACATTAGCGTAAGTGCGTATAACCCGAATGGGTATTAAGACGCGATGCTAATCATAATAATATTATTATACATAGAGAATCCCAAACACAGAAGTGCATGTATTCATACTCTTGGATAAAATTATAGGCTACTTAGAAAATCCCAAACATAGTTGAAATTATATTCAAGTTTTCAAATAACATTATTCTTAGAGAATCCCAAACATATAAGTGTATAGTTTCAAGCTTATAATTTAAACAGTTCTTGTAGAAATACATTAAGAATTGATTTCAAACACACTAGAATGAGTAAATAAATCTTTATGATTTACTGCTGGGCAACATATGAATATCTGAAACTTTTTTCAGTTTTAGGTAAAATACAATCTACGATTTTAAAAAATATTATTAATTCAAAAGCTATTGTAGTATGTTTAGCTTTCAAGAAGGTAAAAAATGTATTTCCACGTCAGATTGATCCTATTGTAAAATCCTCAATCCCAGCAACAAGGAGCGATAAAAAAAAAAGAGGATGGCAAACAAACGAAATTGAAAAACGTAGCAACCCATCGATTGCAATATCATATTGGAAAAGGTACAGTCAGTGCTGTTAAAAAGTGATTTAATTTTACTAACAGAATTTTACCACCCGCCTGGGCTGTCTACTTTTTTTCTTAGCACCGCGTCTTACTACCCATTCGGGTTATACTCACTGTACGCATATGATTAAAATAATGGGGCAGGGATGAATATGATAGAATTTAGTGAAAATATGTTATTATTTGCCTAAAGAGAGAGAGAGGGAAATCAAACCATTCGTATAAAAACATCCAGCTCTCTTGATGGACTAAACTTCCGATTACAAGAAGATTAGGGTTAGAATCCCGGTAGGGTGAACTGAAGATGGTTTTCCCTAAATAGTTGTCCACTCTCTCTCCAAGCAAATGTGGATATACTTCCTCTAAATTCAACCTTCCTCACCCTTAACACACCAACGTAATTAGTACATAAGCGTGTAGCTTGAACAGGTAGTAAGACACAGTGCTGAAAAGACACCCAACATAGATTAAAACCCCGACCTACCCGTTACCAGAAACCTAGACCAGACATGATGAGATTTACGTTTAATACGCGTAACCATTTATGCGGGTAAAGTGGAATCCCTATAAAATAATCAAATAAATTATACATTTCCTTTAATTGATATTTTAGACCAAAATCATACTCCATACAACTTGGTGGCCGCATGGTCTGAGGCGTCACCCTCGTGATAGACTAGACTTCTGATTACAGGTAGACAGGGAGGGGCTTGAATCTGGGTCAGATGTACTGAGGGTGCTTTTTCCTAAAAGGTTTTCTACTCTCCCTCTACGCAGATTTGGGGACACATTATATGAATTTACCCTTCCTCATCCTTAACATATTAGCGTAACTAACAAATAAGCGTATAGCCCGAATGGGTAGTAAGACACGCTGCTAAAATAAAACTTATCTAGAAAGTAATTTTTAACATCAGATTTGGTACCTTTGAATGAGCGCAAATTACCATTATATTTGGTGACCTGGTGGTCTAGGGGTAAGGTGTCGGACTTCTGTGCTGGGGTCCGGGGTTTAATCCTCGGTCCCGGCACAGATTTATCTGACTGTCAAACCCTTCCTTCACCTCTGACAAGACGTGTATTAATCACAACTTGTGAATGTGTGGAATGCGAAGCCTTCACCGTGGTTCGGATCCCACGTTAAACTGTAGGCTCTCCATTTCATCTCACGATTTCACACATTAGTGTAAGTGCGTATAACCCGAACGGGTAGTAAGACGCGGTGCTGATAATAATACTGATGATAATGATGATGATATATTATTTTTGTTGGGCTACAGAACAAGAGAGACTCCTAAGATGTGGTTTAGATCATCAAGGCATTATTTCTTCACAAAGTTTTAATGCTGCGCAACCCTCATTGATAGCCTTCGGTTCTATTCTTGGTTGAGTAAATATTTTCTAGTCTCCCAGGCCTAGGCCTTGGAAATTAACCGCTTTGTTTGTGTAATGTGCGAAGCCGTAAGACACGTTTTGTTTGTGTTTTGTTTCAAAGACCCGCCACGGTGGCGTAGTTGGTTAACGCGCTTGTCGTGTTGAGCTAGACTGCTGAGGCTGGGGAGATCGAGGTTCGAATCTCGGTCGGGTGAACTGGGGGTGGTTTTTCCTAAATGTTTGTCCACTCTTCCTCCACGCAAATGCGGGTTCACTTCCTCTAATTCAACCTTCCCAAATCCTAATCCATTAGCGTAAATAGTACTTAAAGCGTATAAAGTGACCTGGTGGTCTAGGGGTAAGGTGTCGGACTTCTGTGCTGGGGTCCGGGGTTTAATCCTCGGTCCCGGCACAGATTTATCTGACTGTCAAACCCTTCCTTCACCTCTGACAAGACGTGTATTAATCACAACTTGTGAATGTGTGGAATGCGAAGCCTTCACCGTGGTTCGGATCCCACGTTAAACTGTAGGCTCTCCATTTCATCTCACGATTTCACACATTAGTGTAAGTGCGTATAACCCGAACGGGTAGTAAGACGCGGTGCTGATAATAATACTGATGATAATGATGATGATATATTATTTTTGTTGGGCTACAGAACAAGAGAGACTCCTAAGATGTGGTTTAGATCATCAAGGCATTATTTCTTCACAAAGTTTTAATGCTGCGCAACCCTCATTGATAGCCTTCGGTTCTATTCTTGGTTGAGTAAATATTTTCTAGTCTCCCAGGCCTAGGCCTTGGAAATTAACCGCTTTGTTTGTGTAATGTGCGAAGCCGTAAGACACGTTTTGTTTGTGTTTTGTTTCAAAGACCCGCCACGGTGGCGTAGTTGGTTAACGCGCTTGTCGTGTTGAGCTAGACTGCTGAGGCTGGGGAGATCGAGGTTCGAATCTCGGTCGGGTGAACTGGGGGTGGTTTTTCCTAAATGTTTGTCCACTCTTCCTCCACGCAAATGCGGGTTCACTTCCTCTAATTCAACCTTCCCAAATCCTAATCCATTAGCGTAAATAGTACTTAAAGCGTATAACCCAAAAGGGTAGTAAGACGTGGTGCTAAATATTAATTATTAATTGTTTCAAAGAAGACTGTCTACAGTGAAATTTCAGAAGACGTAACATCAACAAAAAAAAATTAAGAAATATAAACATATATAAAAATTTTAGATCGCCCATTTTTTTTCTGATTGTTTGAATGAATGCCGTTTAGAAATATCGAATTATTCAATAAATGGTTTGATATTTTTAAATATTATTTTCAACCAAATTTGGGCTAAAATTTTCAGCAGGCTTCTGATGAGTTAAAAAAAATTAAATTTTGAGTTTAAAGTTTCTTATAAAAAAATAATCTACGACGCCTTACTTGAAAATTTGTACTTCTGAAATCAAAGCTAGATCTAGTCTTCCTCTATCAAATAATCATATTTTGCTTTTAATAAGGTCACAAAAATAAGTTAAGATAATATATAATTATATAAGCTATCACACTTTTTTTTATTAACTTGAAGTTTAAACGTTTTAACTGTTAAGAACTTTCACCTACATTTTGGTTAAAACAATAATTTAAAAAAATTGCAAACCTCTTCATAAATAATCCAGGATTTCTAAAAGTCTGTAAATCTTATCAGTGGTCTCCATTGTAAGACCTTTAATTAATTTAAGCAATTGTATTCGCTACTCCTTGGTGAATTCGCACTCGATGAATAAATTCGTTTTATTTAATTAAATGGCGGAGTAAAATCTCTTACTATTTTACTCACATACTCGCTATCTAAACAAGTCACAATGGCTCTAACTGTATCGCTATTCACCAGTGAATGTACTGTACTTACTCGCAGCTAGTAAATTCACTGTGTGTAACTAAGAAAGATAGTAAAATCAATCCGCTTAATGTTTGTTTCACTCCGTAGCATTGATCTTCAAGTCACGTTATTATCACTGCGAGCATTTTGTCTTGAACTAGCTATAATCATTTGGTATCACGTCTTACTACCCATGCGTATTTAATTATAATGAGATAAGTATGAGTTAAGTAGAATTTATTGCAAATGTGCTCGAATTTTGCTTGAGGGATACTGGGAGATCATTTAATGAACTACTCTAAGGTATTAGGAACTCAAAAATTCACTGTCACTTTTACAAAAATACGTCACCTATCCCTATCTTGAGCTAGTTATATCCATTCCCCCTCATTACACCCTATCTCTATTTTGAGATCGTTATATCCAGTCCAGCTCATTACGCCCTATGTCTATCTTGAGCTAGTTTTATACAGGCCCCCTCATTACACCCTATCTCTATTTTTAGATCGTTATATCCAGTCCAGCTCATTACGCCCTATGTCTATCTTGAGCTAGTTTTATCCAGTCCAGCTCATTATACCCTATCCCTATCTTGAGCTAGTTTTATCCAGTCCCCCTCATTACACCCTATCTCTATTTTAAAATCGATATATCCAGTCCAGCTCATTACGCCCTATCCCTATCTTGAGCTAGTTTTATCCAGTCCAGCTCATTACGCCCTATGTCTATCTTGAGCTAGTTTTATCCAATCCACCTCATTATACCCTATCCCTATCTTGAGATAGTTTTATCCAGTCCCCCTCATTACACCCTATCTTTATTTTAAAATCGTTATATCCAGTCCAGCTCATTACGCCCTATTTCTATCTTGAGCTAGTTTTATCCAGTCCCCCTCATTACACCCTATCTCTATTTTGAGATCGTTATATCCAGTCCAGCTCATTACGCCCTATGTCTATCTTGAGCTAGTTTTAATCCAAACCACCTCATTACGACCTATGTCTATCTTGAGCTAGTTTTATCCAATCCACCTCATTACGCCCTATGTCTATCTTGAGCTAGTTTTATCCAATCCACCTCATTACGCCCTATCTCTATCTTGAGCTAGTTTTATCCAGTCCCCCTCATTACACCCTATCTCTATCTTGAGCTAGTTTTATCCAGTCCCCCTCAATTACACCCTATCTCTATTTTAAAATCGATATATCCAGTCCAGCTCATTACACCCTATCCCTATCTTGAGATCATTATACTCACTCCACCTCATTACATCCTATCCCTATATTGTATTATTCTATCCAGTCCACCTCATTACACCATATCTCTTTCAGGTCCATTCTAATGCCACCCTCCTATCTGAGTCTAGGTCTTCCCTATGGTCTCCTCCCATTGGGTTTGCCAGTCAATACCCTGAACAAGGTTCTAGATTCTACTATCCGCACTGCATACCTTGCCTACTGTAATTTACGATACTTGATTAACCTAGTAATGTTCTGTGATGAGTAGAGGTTATGCTACCTCCTTAACTCCCAAATAACCTCATCCCTTTCTGGACCAAATATCTTCCTAAGCACTTTGTTTTTGAAAGCCCTCTAAATTTGTTTTCGTCATGTAAGTGAAGAGATCATATTTCACACCCATAAAGAAAACTCGGTAAGGTTATTGTTTTGTATATTCAAAGTTTTACATTCCTGGAAAACAGTCGAGACGTCAACAACTTACTGAGTAATATCACACATTTCCTGACTGTATTCTTTTCCTAATTTTTAAATCTAATATTGTTATTGCTAGTTATAATATTTCTTTAACTTTTAAACTCATTAACCCTGTCAGATGATGCGTTGCTTTAAGTAATCTCGAAATTATCTTCCCCAAGCTGTGTTATTTGTGTGAGAAGCCATTTTGGTGGAGGTAAAAAGTTTCAGTACTCCCCGTCACCGAAAAATCAGACTAGACGATCTTGAAGTTTAGTCCACGTGATCACTCATCATGATTGTATCAAATGAATCTCATTAAAGTGTTTTCAATATAATGTTTTGTAAATATTGTGTGAATTTTTATTTATTGACCGAAAAAATAAATTAGTAATATTCACATCTTAAAAATGCAAAACGATATATTTTATTAAACATGTATTTATTTAATATAAATCATTTTTGTTCAGCAGCTACTTGTATAAAACGAACGCATTTCACTATTATTCACCTCATTCCTCTACAATAAAATATATAATACCTCACAATAATAACCCTTACAGCTCAAGATATAGAAAAGGAAGTAAATTAGAAGATAATTAGAAATTATGTTGCCCAAAATACCTGGGAGAAACCATGTTATATCGCCTGAATGTCCACAGCCCTAAACGCACCACTGTATGAAGTGTTGCCTAAACATTTACTCAAAGGATGATGAGGCGTCACAGAAAATAGATTGAGTCGGAAATGACTATTCCAACAACAACAAATATCCATATGTGAATATCTATATGCTTCTAAACACAGTGTACGGAGCTTTTTTTATTACCTGGCTTAACCAAATAGCAAACATCATCATCGAGCTAGCTTTATTACATCATGTTTGTCTTTGTACCAAACGAAAAATGAATTCAAAAATTACCATGTTGCTAACTTTAAAATAAAACTCAAAGATTTCTAAAATATAAATAAAATTTAGCTAGTAGGCTCTACTAAATATTTCTAATAATATTCATGTGGATTTGGTAAGGCGTAGTAATAATTGATAATATAACTTTTCATTAGTATGAAGTAAAATCAATCATCTTTAATACAGATAATACTTGAATATGGTGTAAAATTCACCGAAATATGTCGTCATAATAGAAGAAAACATATATTAAAAAATAAGGAAAAGGGAATAAAAACAAACATTTAACCATAATAATAAATAGTATACACTATATATTTTGTTTGGCATGTGGCAAGGCAATGATATACTCGTAGCTGAAAAATATTCCCAGGAATATATTCTAGTCTCTTGGCTCTCTATTCTCACTATACTGCTTAAATGAAGGACTGAGGCTCAAATCCCTTTCTTGGGTCGGTTTTAAAATATTTCAATTCAGATTATCAGGAGATTCTTCTTGAATTAACTGTTCCTAGTTTATTCATATAAAAATGTAGTGGCCACGAGAAAAATATTAAAAGTCAAAGTGTTCAACTGCTTAACGCTGTGCCAATCTAATGAGTATTATCTCGCACAAAGGAATGGGTATCTCACTTTGCGTAGTATCTACTACCTTTCATCGATTTTGCTGCTGAGTGGATTTCCCGTGGTCAGCCTCTGATGGTGGTAATGATTGTTCTTTGATTGATGTGTGCCAGCATCAGGGTGTCTTGAGGAAACTTTGGTTTATTGGCTTTACCCCTCAATTTGTTAAGCTCAGTCTAAACGACTCGCCAAGGAACTGGCTACCCGACTGGTAGTCTGCTGCATCATGTTTCGGTGATTGATCATCGTGTAAGCTGTTAATCCCTTGTCTGATGTATTATTTAGACGACCAATACCACACGAACAACCTATATTTATCTGCTAATGTATTGTTTAATGTTTTCGATTAATAAATTGCTACCCGCCTCGGTGGTGTAGTTGGCTAACGCGCTAGTCGTGTTGAGCTCAACCGCTGAGGACGGGGAGATCGAGGTTCGAATCTCGGTCGGGTGAACTGAGGGTGGTTTATCCTAAATGGTTTTTCACTCTCCCTACACGCAAATGCGGGTTCACTTCCTCTAATTCAACCTTCCCCATTCCTAATCCATTAGAGTAATTAGTACTTAAAGCGTATAACCCGAACGGGTAGTAATACGTGGTGCTAAATATTATTATTATTAATAATAATAAATTGTTACTTTCATTGTTATTCCTGCTATGTAAATTTGCAACCCCCCCTTTATGTTACAAAGTAGGGTGCAACGAAACCATAAAATTATTTTTAATTTTACCTTGAAGTACATTTAGGCCTAGTTATAATGTTGTTGTTAAAGTCACGCAAACTATTACGTAGCAACTAAAATTGAAGTAAAATAAGGAGAGGAAAAATACAATGATATTACTTAGATAATTACATGCTAGGAACAGAATGTATAGTTAATTAGATAATTATTGTTACTCTTCCTAGCACAGTTTCTTACTACAATTTAGAGTTATAAGCCTATTTACTAATTACTCTAATGCATTAGGGATTAATAAGGTTGAATTTAGAGAAAGTGTAAGCCCAGATGCGTGTTAAACCATTTAGGAAAACCACTCTCAGTACATCGAACCGGAATCGAGCTCCAATCTCCCCGTCATCGACAGTCCGGTCTATTGCAAAAGTGACACCTTACACCATACGGCAACCAACGTGGGTGACATATATTTTAATGAATATTGATTGGTTAACGGCAGTGTTCCGCAAAAAATGCTAGTATAGTCCCATTATATTGTGGAACAAAAATCCCCCTAAATCAAAGTGTTATTTACAGCTGTTCCCGACAGTTTGTAATGAGAGATCAGATAACAAGGGGTAAGGCTATCTGACACTAGACCCTTCCCCCCCCCCTAATGAGTGACTATCGACATTTTTATGAGGAATAAATAAAATTTTCAAAATAAAATATAGCCTATGTTACTCGCTGATAATGTAGCTTTATATTGGTGAAAGACTTTTTAAACTCGGTCCAGTAGTTTTAGAGTTTATCCATTACAAACAAAAAACAAACAAAAAATCAAATCTTTCCTCTTTATAATATTAGTGTAGATTGTTGGCCTCCATCTCCGTCTAGGACAGTCACTGACCCCCTAGAACCGTGCGATCGATACGACTGACACGCGCACTTGCTCATAGGTCATCTCGCTTAGAGGTCATTTATTTACTCGTCCATACGTGGAGCTCTGAGGTCATCAGAAACATTTGGCGTCCTTATTCGGGAGGCGAGAGTATCCTGTGTGTGTGTTTTCGTGCGTGCGTGCGTGCATGCGTGCACTTAGCACAAGGATCATTATATTACTTAATCTAAGTAATAAGGATAAAGGGAAGTAAATTAAAGGAAGCCTAATTATACTAACGTTGGAAGAGGATTGTGGATCAGCAGTTAAAATCAAATTCGACACGCACTGGTGGGTACGTGTAAAAAGGCATCAGTCTCGTCGTGTCTGGTTTGAAATTGACTGGGAGGTCAGAGTTTTGTTCCAGGTCAGATGCACCTGGCTGTTTTTTCTTATTAATTTCCCCTTCTACCTTCGCACAAGTGTAGAACTTGAATATGCGGCTAACTCTGACAGTTGGTAAGACGTGGAGTACGGAAAATACATCTCCAGTGAACTCAATTGAGATTCGAACACAAACCTCTATATTTGGCAAACCAAATTAGAAGAAAGTGTCATCCATGCCCTGGTTCAGGAATGGCAAATCTTGTTTTTATTATTATTTATTTAGCTCCACGTCTGACTACCCTTTAGGGCTATACGCTTAAGTACTAATTACACTAATGGGTTAGAGATTGGGAAGGTTGAATTTAGAGAAAGTGAAACTTCATTTGCCTGGAGGGAGAGTGGAAAACATTCAGGACACCCCCACCCCCTCCATTTCACCCGAGGGAGATTCTAACTTCAATCTCCCCATTCTCAGCAGTCTAGCTCAACATGATACCAGCGCGTTAGCTAACTACGCCACCGAGGCGGATATATGGCAAATCTATGGCATGAGTGCCAATAAAAATTAGATAGATATTAAATGAAAAATATATAAAAGTAGTATAATTTTTTTGAGATCTATAATATGTCGACAGCCATGTCATTCATTGTCATGCCACAACGAACTTTATGAAGTAAACGGTTAGAAATCATCTTGACTCTTACCTAAGTGCATCTTGCGTGCTTTAGAAGACAACAAACTATGAACCGAACATAAATATTTGGCTTGAAAAATACAAAATATTACAAACTAATATGGAAAACAGTATGTATGTTTTTTATTTCAACAAGTCCAGCTTCGGTGGCAGCATGGGCTAAGGCGTCACTTTCGCAATAAACTAGACCGCCGATGAAGGGGAGATTGTGATTCAATACCGGTCAGACTTACAGAGGTTGATTTTCCTAAAAAAAAAAAATCACTCTCCTTCCACGTGAATTCTGGTACACTTCCTCTAAATTCAACCTTACCCATTCCTAACACATTAAAGTAATTGTTACATAGGCGTATAATCCTAACGAGTAGTAGAACGTGGTGCTTCAATATATATTTTTAAACATATACAGAGTGTTCAGAACTCCAGGGACAACATTAGACCGGTTGTGTGGGGCTAAGTCCGTGGACTTGGGTTCATCGAGGCAAAATGGCGGCCACTGTATGCGCCTGGGGGATAGGCAACACAATAATCTTCAGTCTATATTACAAGTTGAGTGTGGAGTATATTGGGATTGGTTGCAGGTAATGAATTGCCTGGCAACTAAAACTCATAAAAAATTGCTGATTATTTCAAATATTTTGCTGTCAGCCCTGACAAGAGAGTGAGAATAGCAAGCCCGTAACTAGGGGGGTTGGGGGTTCAAACACCCTTCGCCCCCCGCGAAATTTTATGAACACAATATATATGGCTTTATTTATAGTTCAAACAATATCAAAATTAAGATACAAGTACAAATTAGGGGGCTGTGTTTCCATGAAAAGCACTTAAGAGAGCTTCTAGAGGTGTTAAATATTTTTAAAAATTCCTAACCTTCGGCATTTTAGGGGTTATTTTACCATTAAAAAAAACACTTCAGAGAGCTTCTAGAGGTGGTAAATATTTATAAATTTTCCTATTCTTCGGCATTTTGGGGGTTATTTTACCACAAAAAACACTCCAGGGAGTTTCTAGAGGTATTAAATATTTAGAAATTTTCCAATTCTTCGGCAGCTAGGGGATTATTTTACCACAAAAAACACTCCAGAGAGTTTCTAGAGGTGTTAAATATTTAGAAATTTTCCAATTCTTCGGCAGATATGGGGTTATTTTACCAAGAAAAAACACTGTAGAAAGCGTCCATAACTGTTTATCATTTAGAAAGTTTTCTAGCTTCCAGAAATTAGGGGATGGGCCCACAAAACCCCCCTTGAAATTTTTGGCTGGCTACGGCCTTGAAGAATAGAGTGCAGAAGTATCTCGACTGAGGAAGTGTAAGTGCTTTGCTGGCACCATCGTGTGTTTGTCAGGGGAGGGAGTGGTGTGGTTGCCCATATTGGTTTGTGCGGCGTGCTGCATGTGTTGCCTACCCCCCAGGTGCACACGGCGCCAACTTTTACGTCTCGTAGCGCCGTCATTTGGCGTCACTGACCCCAAGTTTATTACGTGGAAGTACTTGTATTGTCACCCCGTACAGCCTGTATAATGTTATCAGTGGAGTTATGAATAAACCCGTCTATCAATTTATTGTCTCTCTCACATAAGGTGTTAATTTTAATGTTTTTACCTCAAGTTATTGAAATTAACCCACGTCGGTGGCTTAGTTGGCTAACGCGCTTGTCGTGTTGAAGCTCGACTGCTGAGGACGGGGAGATTGAGGTTCGAATCTCGGTCGGGTGAACTGGGGGTGGTTTTTCCTAAATGGCTTTCCACTCTCCCTCCACGCAAATGCGGGTTCACTTCCTCTAATTCAACCTTCCCAAGTCATAATCCATTAGAGTAATTAGTACTTAAAGCGTATAACCCGAACGGGTAGTAAGACGCGATGCTAAATAATATAATAAAAAAATATTAATTTAATACAGTGTCCTTTAAAATGTAGGCATTATTAAAATATTTACAATTTGATCTGAGTCATTTATTAAATTTCCTAATATTCAACCATTTTTATTTTTAAATACTAATTAAAAACCAGAAATAATGGAGCAGTACTAAATTCGGCTAGTCCCCAAGTGGCACACCGGTAAGAAAAGTTTATTCAGCCCATTCCTAGTGCTCAATAGTGAAGGATATTAAAAGGGTCCAAGAGCTTTGAAGATGTTCCAGAGTATACGCCCCACACATAGATATACAGAGGGGGCAGCAAATGGGGTGATTCATCCACAAGCCATCTCTTCGCTGTGGTCTCCAATCGTCCAAACGTCTCTCTTTTGGGGTAGCAACACACGTGTTTACTGCATCCACAACACACGTGCATTAAATTCTATTTATTTATTTTGTTAAAAGAAGTTATCTCATGTTGCCGTATATTTAAAAGAAGTTGCCTACTTGGTGATTTTGAAGCTATTTTGCAAAGTGGGCTACATTTCGACTTGACGCACTTATGAACTCTAAGCACGATTACTCTAGGATGCAAATGTACCAACTTGAAACTGGGAGAATAAAATAAAGTTCCCCCTGCAAGGTTTCTTGTCTATGTGCTAATAATACTTCCCTCTTTCTCTGACGAGTAAACACACTCAATCAACTCTTTGCACCTGGGCAGCATTGACTTGCATTTCAAAATTACCTTTTCCTTGTTTCTTATTATAAATAAATATATGCTTCCACGGACTCTTTTTAATATATAACCTAGAAGGATGATTCCTACTATCCATTTTCGTGAATAGACCAAAATATTCTGAGAAGTAGACAGTTTAAAAAAAATATTTACAAGCAAACTACTTTAGAATCAAAAAATTATAATTTTGTGACAATTTAAAACTATTTTTAGAATTAGTTAATAATTTCTTATTTTTGTTTCAACGTTATATCTTTTAAGACCCGCGATATGAAACGTAAATACATTAACATAGGGAATCTTATCTTGACTTGCCACTACGTCACAGGTAGGCAACGTCCTTAAGGTGGTCGCCTCAGTCAGCAAGAAACTATTAATCATTTTCAGGTCACAAATCTTTAAATACAATGGTATGAGTCTTTTTTTTTAACTATCTTTATATTTTGATTAAGCTTACACTCCCTTTTTCCCTTCATCTATAACGACCCTTGTCATGTCAATTAGGAAAGGAAAAATAAAACTACGAAACTTCTTATCTCGAGATAAAGGAAAAACTCGCTGAGAGTTGTTAGAGTAAAGCTAAACCTAGGGCCCTTTTTTTATAAAAAAAAAGTCGTTTAAAATGAACTAATCTTACATTTTCAAATGATTTATTATATTAATAAAACTCAAACTAAAGGATTGTTAAAGAAAAAAAAAAGCTCTGTTGGAATCTTTTAATCTTATTTTGCGTGAACCATATTTTGAAATAACGCATCGTGGAATTAAATATTGCTTTAGACCTGAACCTCTACGCAGCATTTTCCCGCTTACGAAGGCGGCCCCCTTAATAAAGGTTGTTAGCAGGCCTGCCAGGTGCTCAAACCGGGCCAATACCAGGGGAAAAGCGCGGGCCCTCCTTTCTTTTTTATACTAGACTAAAGTGGTGGCAAAACCTTATCTGCCTGGGGATAAATTATCTTAGCGAATAAAAAGGGATTTTGAGGGTATTTGACCCCAAAGCTAAAGAGGCCCAAGGGACCGTAGGTGAATTTTTGGAAATAGAATTCTCCTAGAAGATATTTGGGATAGCCCTTGTGTGAGTTATTATTTTTAAATTAAACTTCTTTATAAGCTATTTGGAGTGGTACTTCTCCAGAAATTTTGGAAATTTGAATTATCCTATAAGCTATTTGAAGTGGTCTTCCCCAGCGTATTTAAAAAAAATTTATGTGTCTATATAAGTTATTTTGAGTAGGCTTTACTTTGATTTTTTTTTTTAAATCCTATGCATCCAGAAGATAATAAGAGTGGGCTTCTAATAAAAAAAAAATATTTGAAAATTGAATACTCTCTTATGTAATTTAGAATTGTCTTCCCCTGGAAATTTAATAATTGGATGCCTCTAGCTAGAAGCTATCTAAAATGATTCTCCCCTGAAAATTTTAGTAAAGTAGATGCTTCTATATTAGAAGTTACTTAAAGTATTTTATTTTATAGCCATATAGTTTTTAAAACTTCAGAAGCGTGTTTTTTTTTAATCGCCCTATCCTATGTTTGACAACCCAGGGTATAATCATTTTGTTGTTTACAGTGGGGATTTTCATGTTCCTCTTTCCAATTTTCCTTTCATTTATCCCATACTCCTTTCCCCCGGAATTACGACATGACCATAAACCAGCGTAGCAGTAAATCCTGTTGTCGCGATAGGGGGTGAGGGCGGGGGGAGGGCCGGACAGGACTCGCTCTTCCCAATCCACTCGACTTCAGTTCTGACAATATATGGTCCAATCACGTTCTCTAATGCAGTATCCGTGTTCAGGTTACGTCAGACGTCACCGACACCTCAAAACACCAGTTGTCGTGTTTGTTGTTGTTGCTATAAATGGGTTGTACAAACATTGTATGGAACACACGTTATGCTTTATTTGATACAACAAGAGCTTAATGTATCTACATTTAATATCATAGCTATTAAGGTAGCGGGGAAATGAACGAGAACTACGATTTTATTACAGTTTTTTATGGGGAAACTGCGTATAACCTAAACGGGTAGTAAGACACGGCACCACTTCTTACTACCCGTTCGGGTTATGCGCTTATGTATTAAATACTGTAATGGTTTTTAGGGATGAGAAAGGTTATATTTTTATAGGAAGTGTAGGGTGACCTGGCAGTCTAGGGGTAAGGTGTCAGATTTCTATGCTGGCCGCCGGGGTTCAATCCTCGGTCTCGGCACAGATTTATCTGATTACCAAACCCTTCCTTCACCTCTGACAAGACATCTTGTGAATGTGAGGAATGCCAGGCCTCCATCGTGGTTCGGATTCCACGTTAAACTGTAGGTCTTCCACTTCATCTACCAATCACCCTACCATTACACATTAGCGTAAGTGCGTATAACCCGAACGGGTAGTAAGACGCGGTGCTAATAATAATAATAATAATAATAATAATAATAATAATATAGGAAGTGTACCCACATGTGCGTGGAAGGAGAGTGGAAAATAATTTTGTAAAAAATCACCCTCAATACATCCTACCTAATTTCGAACCACGATCTTCCCGTCATCAGCAGTCTAGGCTAACACGATAGCGCCTTAGACCATAAGGCCACCCAAGTGGGTGGAAAAAATAAAATATTACTTCGGTATATAAGCTTAGTTTAATTTTCTATCGGTTACCTACAGGTGCTCGGGGTGGCCCTGAGGACTGGTATGCCTCCGTTAGACTACTTTCGTAAGTAGTTCACAGTGCTGGGCCGAAAGAGCACGTCGCAAGCTTGTCTCGTGACTGCGGCTCAGAAATGGGTTGGACTCTGTGGGGCAGTGAGTTTAATAGACGACGAGGGATGGCGGGCAGCGTGGTGGGGTTCTGGCTTCTGGGATTCTGGGTCTTCGGGCCTCAGCTCTTGGGGTTCGGGCCTTCAGGTCCGGGCTCCTAGGGTTCTGGGCCTTTGGACCCGGGCCTTCCTCGTCAGTGCGGTGAGCCATTTTATAGGTCCAGTGCTAGCCTGGACAGTTAATAACGCATGGGCTAGAACATGGGTGCCTCCACTCGTGTTCACGAGTAGTGGGAGATTACTTTCCCACGCGCAGTGGGCGTAATCCCATTCCCCTACACACGGGAAAGGGTGGAGATCGCAAGGTCGCTTCTGTGGGAGGAAGTAAATAGCTCCTGGTACCACCCTGGATAGGTGGAAGGCTCGTAGTCCCCCTGAGTCGGTCCAACCAGTGAGTTACTGGAAGGAGAGGAGTTAATTCTCGCCTCCCAGGGTATCCGGCCTGAACCGGATCATCCCACCCTTCGGGGTGCGGGGGTTGGAGCTTTTTAGGTACCGACCTAAAAACTGCCCTGGGTCACGATGTTCAGGGGTATGTGGCGTCACTTATAGTGCCATACCATAAAATGTTAAAGATATCTATGACAAGAATAATGGCATCTGAACAAAAACGTTTTAAATGAATAAAATTAATTTCCTGATTTCTCATTACAGATGTTCTAGAATTGTTGAGATTACTATATGTAGGGAACTAAACTATTTAAACGTATACAGTGAAGAAATATTTTATGTATTTTGACCAAAAAGGTTTTTTTTTTTTATGTTCAAGCCTATATACTTCAACATGCATTACCTTCCACACACATATCAATAGTTATTGAAAAAAAGAAAAGGTTATGTTAAAATACCTCGATACTGTTGAAAGAATGTAAGTAAAAACTATTTTGTTTATTATATGCTTAGAGTTTAAAAATGTAAGCATAGCTATATAATATTTTGATTATTTATATTTTAAAAAAGAATTCTAAAAAACTACAAAGACATATTTCTAAATGCTAACTCCCTTCCTTCTAAACTTAACGTCTTATTTTGAGTGGTAGGAATTGGGAGACTAGTTCAGAGGAAGTGGACCCGTATTAGCCTGGAAATGATATGAAAAACCTCATTACTAACAATAGTATGTATTTACTTTAGAAAATACTATGCAAGCTCAATAATATGTTGGCAGTAATTTGCACAGCTGTTACATGGATTGCTAATGAATATATGTTGAAATTTTGTGACAAGGAAAAATTATTTTTGAATTCTAGAGGAAGGATATATATGTATTCGTAATGGTTTTAGCTAAAGTACTAACGTGTCTGGTCTACAACAGACAGGGTAACACCGACGTTAGTAAGACATTCAACCACCAAGCTCTTTAGTCGGGACGTGGGTATGAGAAATTAACGTACTTAGGGGAAATTAAACCGAATTGAAAAGCTTAAAAATTTGGGGAAATCTCCATTGCATCCGTTCCCTATAGGTGGTGGCGAAATGTTTAAGGAAACTTTTCCGTGGAAAATTTTACCTTTCACACATACACAACTTGTTTACAACTTGTAAATAATTCTAGCTATATTTTAACTACAGTCCAATTTAAGAAGAAAGATCCTATCTGAAAGCTAGAATTATTATTAGCACCACGTCTTACTACCCGTTCGGGCTATACGCACTTATGCTAATGTGTAATGGTAGGGTGATTGTGAGATGAAATGGAGGACATACAGTTTAACGTGGGATCCGAACCACGTTGGAGGCCCAGCATTCCACACATTCATAAACTGTGATTAATACACGTGACAGAGGTGATGGAAGGGTTTGGTAATCAGATAGATCTTTGCCGAGACCAAGTATTGAACCCCGGACCTCCAGCATAGAAGTCCGACAACTTACCCCTAGACCACCAGGTTACTCGCAAACTAAATAAGACTGATATTTTCTCACTGATGCGGATCGTTTGTATATTAAAAGAAAAAGCCTGTGAACGAACATAATCCATAATAAATGTTGATTTCACTGTAGTAAAAAATACATTTATGACTTTATGCTATTAAAAGAACCAACCCACCTCGGTGGCGTAGCTAGCTAATGCGCTAGTTTCATGTTGAGTTAGACTCCCGAGGACGGAGAGATCGAGGTTCGCATCTCGGTTGGGTGAACTGGGGTGGTTTTTCATAAATTGTTTTCCACTCTCCCTCCACGCAAATGCGGGTTCACTTCATATAAATTCAACCTTTCCAATTCTTAGCCCATTAGAGTAGTGGTCCCACGGACATGACCTGAGTCCAGGCTCGGTGTAGTGAGGCTGGGTTTTTTTCAATTGTTTTTCACTTTTTATCAGACGAAAATTTAGATACATTTCTTTTCAATGCTAACCCCATGTGTGTGGTCTAGGGGTCATAGTTCCTTACTAAGGATCTAGAGGTCCCGGGTTCAATCTCCGTCACTTCCAGAATGTATCTGTTAATCAGTAGGTCTGAAACGGGGTCAAACTACAGTAGCCCCATGGCTTCTTCGGTGCTGACTGACAGCTCACAGTTGACTTCTGACAGTCAACATTTAGGTATATACCTAAATTTTGACTGTCAAAAGTGACAGCTGCTAAACACATGGGTTTGCTGATCATATGGTTCGGCGTAGGGATCCTTAACTTGGTCTGGTAACTTTTTAAAGCCGTCAGCTCTCAGCTGTGAACTGTCAATCAGCACCAAAGAAGTCATGGGGCTACTGTAGCCTCGTGAGGACAAATGAGGGGCTACTTGAATTAAAGAAGAAGTGGCTCCAATCTAGAAGACTGAGAACAACGGCTGGAGGGTTCATTGTGCTTACCACATGACACACTATATCCACACTATCTTCGCCAACATAAGACGGTCGCTCTGTCGGTGTAACTCGCTTGTGGGCTGAAGCCATGAATGGAGTATAAGCCAAACGAGTAATAAATAGGATGCAGTGAAAGAAAACAAAAGAGAAACACCGACACACCCCGAACTTACGATAGGTTATATTCCAGACCACCGTCGTCGCGCGAAGAAATGCATTTTATTTCACTTATCGACGCATGTGCTTACAGTACAATCGTCATATACAGATTAGTAGACAACACATTTGTAACTAAAATAAACAATGTAGGCTTTATATTTCGAAACGGGTGAGCATACAAATCGATGGACACTGATGCGATGTCGCGCTAAAGTGTCGTTTCTGCGAAGTCATGTCGCGCTAAAGTGTCGTATCTGCGAAGTCATGTCGCGCTAAAGTGTCGTATCTGCGAGGCCATGTCGCGCTAAAGTGTCGTATCTGCTAAGCAAGCGTCTCAAGTTCTGGAGCATGGTGGCAATTGAAAATCGTCGTGAGTGCGAAGTGTAGTAAGTGGATGTTTCTCTTGTAGCCCTAAGTGCCGACCGTTCTTTTTCATTCATCACCGCGTCTTACTACCTGTTCAGTTTGTACGCATATATAAGTACTCTAATGAGGTACGGATGAGGAAGGAAGTACAGTAGAGTCTCGGAAACTCGACCTAATGTGGACTGAGATGGTGTCGAGTTATGGAAATGTCGAGTTATATGAACGCATAAGATGCATATTTGCTATGTCATGTTTACTAAACAAGAATGAATCGCATTACAATATCGAATATTATAGGTACAATTGTACTGTACAGTGACAGTAATATACGTACAGTACAATATATTACGTGTTAATATAATTGTGTATATACATACGTGTAAAATACAGAAATGCAGTACAGTACTGTACATAAAATATTGTATTGATTCGAATAGCACGTTACTGAATTGGAAAACTAACAAACAAACACAGCACTTGTAAAAACACCATAGCACGACTGTTCCACTTTAGTTACACCAACAGAGAGAGTATATTATTATTATTATTATTATTATTATTAGCACCTCGTCTTACTACCCGTTCGGGTTATACGCACTTACGCTAATGTGTAATGGCAGGGTGATTGTGAGATGAAATGAAGGACCTACAGTTTAACGTGGAATCCGAACCACGGTGGAGGCCTGGCATCCCTCACTTTCACAAGATGTCTTGTCAGAGGTGAAGGAAGGGTTTGGTAATCAGATAAATCTGTGCCGGGACCGGAGATTGAACCCCGGCCGCCAGCATAGAAGTCCGACACCTTACCCCTAGACCGCCAGGTCACCTGAAAGAGTATACAGTTGAATGACCTTGGATTGTGATGACTGGTGCCAACAATTGTGTGCACGTACGCGTGTTAAGTTACACGGAATGTTGAGTTATCGAGTGTCAA
Organism: Timema douglasi; assembly: GCA_901482245.1. NCBI lineage: Eukaryota > Metazoa > Arthropoda > Insecta > Phasmatodea > Timematidae > Timema > Timema douglasi. The sequence goes on from CABEEJ010003197.1 coordinate 76,187, forward strand.
GTTTCCGAGACTCTACTGTATTTTATAGGTAATAAACCCGAATTTTCTTAGAAGGATGGTGGAAAACCACTAAGTAAAAAAACACCTTCAGTATACCCAACCCAATCCTCGGTCCCGGCACAGATTTATCTGATCACCAAACCCTTCCTTCACCTCTGACAAGACATCTTGTGAATGCGGGGAATGCCAAGCCTCCACCGTGGTTCGGATTCCACGTTAAACTGTAGGTCCTCCATTTCATCTCAACAATCACCCTACCATTATACATTAGCGTAAGTGCGTATAACCCGAACGGGTAGTAAGACGTGACCCGCCTCGGTGGCGTAGTTGGCTAACGCACTCTTCGTTTTGAGCTCGACTGCTAAGGACGGGGAGATCGAGGTTTGAATCTCGGTCGGGTGAACTGGGAGTGGTTTTTCCTAAATGGTTTTCCACTCTTCCTCCACGCAAATGCGGGTTCACTTCCTCTAATTCAGCCTTCCCAATTCCTAATACATTATGGTAATTAGTACTTAAAGCGTATAACCTGAAAGGGTAATAAGACGCGATGCTAAATATTATTATTATTAGTAGTAGTAAGACGTGGTACTAATAATAATAATAATAATAATAATATACCCAACCGGGACTCAGACCCCGATCTTCCCATCATCAGCAGTCTAGTCCAACAGGAGAGTGACGCTTCATACCACTCAGCCACTGAAGTGGGTTTGACCATTAACGTCAAACGCACCCGAGCACACCCAACTCCCCTTCATTTGTTTCCTAATGACTGACGCTCGTTACCATCCGGCTCGGAAATGTGAAACGTCAAGTGGGGCGTCGTATTGATCTACTCTACAGCGAGAACATATCCTCGTTACAAGTTGCTATCACGGTATATTTATACAACAGTATCCTGGATGGAATAGCATCCGGCTGGGAGTTCACCCTGATCTGATCTAGTACCATCCCGTCCAAAACGATGTATCCTGTTTATTCTGATGAGCATCTTCTTTTGTAGTCATGTAATCCAAGGCATTTCTTGCCCAATAGAATGTACTGTCACTGACGGGGAGGTCAAGATTCGAATCTCAATTGGGTGTACTGAGGGTGTTTTGTTTTTATTTTCTTAAATGGTTTCAAATTGTTTATCCACGCAAATTTGGGGGGATATTCTCTAGATTTTTATCTTCCTTAATCCGACACAATTAGCGCAAATGACCAGGCGTGGCGAGGTCTTGTTTTAACTAGAGTCTGTCTGTCATTCCGGAAGTATGTTCCACGATAAATGTCAAATGTGTGGATCAATTTTAACGAGAACAAAAGGCGTTTGGGTTTTTTGACATACATTGTGAGACTGACATATTAAACTATGGGAACAACGGTTATTAATATGAATATAATGTACTGCTGAACATAGAATTATTCACCCACTTCGTTTTCCGCATGGTTTAACGCGCTACTCTCGCAGTAGACTAGACTGCCGACGACAGGTAAATCAAGGTTCTAATCTCGGTTGGGTGTACTGAGGGTAGTTTCAAAAGAAAAATTCCACTCTCCCTCCACGCAAATGTGAGTTCACTTTCTCTAAATGTAACCCTCCTAGTTCTTAAAACCCTTAGCGTAATTAGTAAATAAACGTATAAACCGAACGGGTAGTAAGAGGTAGACATGAAGATATTTATTCATAGAATAATAATTGTCCTCAAAGCAGTGATGAGGCGTGACTTAATTAAAAGTGCTACCAGAACTCTACCTCGTAAGGCTACATGCGCCCATCAGTGGAGGGATTAGTTTACTGTGCTAGGTGTCTTGGTCGTTCATAAATTAGACACATCTTAGAAATGCAGTACCGTGTCGTGGATAGTCGCCAGGTTAAACAGAGTTAGTTTAAACGGCACCTGTGGATGGTTTCCCTTACTCTATTGAACAGTCACATTCTCGTGGGAAATACATTACAATTTAAGGTATGTAGAGCAGAATCCATGTGTGGTTGGTAGACTAGAGCAAGTGGGTGGGAATATATACGACAGATTCAGGTTGAACAGGTACCACGGGGCCCTTGGCACATTCCATGACGCGCCACTGAAGCAATATAGCAATAAAATATATTGGCAAGATCTCATATGTCTCATTTGGTGCACAGTTCAATCTTTGAAACATGTTTTGTATCTAATCTTATTTGTGGAAACGTTTTACCTTATGAATTCTTTTTTTTTTTTTTACACGATCTCCTCTAGATAAAATTATATGTATCAGGTGACCTGGTGATCTAGGGATAGGGTGTTGGACTTCTGTACTGGGGGTCCAGGGTTCAATCCTCGGTCTTGGCAGAGATTTATCTGATTACCAAACTCTTCCTTCACCTTTGACAAGACAACTTGTGAATGTATAAATGCCAGGCCTCCACCGTGGTTCGGATTCCACGTTAAACTGTAGGTCCTCCATTTCATCTCACAATCACCCTACCATTACACATACCATTACACATTAGCGTAAGTGCGTATAACCCGAACGGGTAGTAAGACGCGGTGCTAATAATAATAATTATTATTATTATTATATGTATCGACTTCATCATGTTTAAACAAAGTATCTCCTCTTGTTTTTAATTATTACCAGTTATATCCAGGTCAATAATCCTTTTTTTAGAAAGAGGGGGGGCTGAAGACCCCAAAACTCATAATAGGCCCCCTTGATCAAATTTAGGTTAGGCGTATTAAAATATATTTGAAATATTTGAAATCTTGTGGTTTTAAAACTAGGCATCCTTCATTTTGGCATTGTGGAGACGCAGTAAATTTAAAAAAGATAATCCCTTTAGAAACTGAACAATTATGATACAATAGAGTATGTTTGTTACAATAATAATATGATTGAGATACAAATAATATCACAATTGCTAGATAAGAATATTTATTGAAGGCCCTTCCACACTGAGGTTCTGGTTCTAACGATGGCATTGATATTAAGCACTCCATACATCACTAGACTCTCACTTCACATATCTCAAGAGACTTCTCAAGGTGGAAACTCAACTTATGTGTCTGGGTTCAGCATCCACTTATTTAGGGAACAAACACTTCTTGCGAGGCTCCTCTAAACCATTATGGCTGTGTCTTTCGAGCGTAGCCACGCACTAAACGTGCGCAGTGGGCAATTTAGAGACCAACGACCCCGTGCCTGCCGTCAACCTTGTCATCACCAGACATCTGGGAAAACCCTCGCCTTGGCCAGCTTCATCGGCGGGAGGAGCTGGCTCCTCCTTTACTCAGTGCGATAGTACGCCTCACCACATTCCAAATTAATAATTGATTGTGTTTGTAGTTTATTCTCTCCTTCCTACAATTAACTATGAATATTATTAAAATAATTGATTATATAGTAAAATTAAGCGATTAACCATGCAAATTAAAAGGCATGAAGACCAAGTATGATCAGTTAAAGCGCATAATAGAAAAGTATTATCAACTGAAACCCGCTTTGGTGGCCACACGGTCTAAGGCGTCACTCTGACAAAAGACTATAATTCCTATTATAGAGAGATCTGGCCTCGAATCCTGGTTGTCTGTACTGAGGGTGTTCTTTATTAAATGGTTTTCCACTCTCCCTCCACATGAATACGGATACACTTCCACTAAATTGAACTTCTCTCACTTCTAACACATTAACGTAATTAGTAAATATGCGTACAGCCTGAACAGGTCACTACTGTTTATCGTCTCACACTAAAGTCAGATGGTTATCTCAAGGTAGAACTCTTTTAAGACTGTTTGAACTTATGCACAAAGTTTTCGTTTTTCTTACTAACCATTCCTTTCATAAAGCAAACTGCATTCAAGATCAAATGTGGCTCAAGGCTTTGGCCTATTTGGCAGACATTTTCTCAAAAATAAACCGTTTAAACCTCTCTCTTCAGGGGTCAAATATTAAAGTTTTTCTTGTGCAAGACCGTAACGAGTCGTTTATAAAATAAATTGACTTTTGAGAAACGTGTTTAATTAGAAATCAAAAGGAGTTATTTGGTACCCTTCACGACTTCGTGGTAGAAAATCAGCTTTCTTTGGACGAAAATGTAGATAACGTGGTTATATAACACTTGAAGGGACCCTGGAAAAACCTTCAGAGAATATTTCCCAGCCATGTCCAATAAGAACAGTTGGAATCACAATCCCCTGTAAGAGACAACAGTTTAGAAATTCTCCACATTAAGCGTGAGTGAAAAAGAGCAGCTCCTTGAAATTTCAACTGATTTTGAATTAAAGAAAAGCTATAAATATTTGTCATTAATTGGTTTCTGGTTAGGTTTAAGGTAAGAGTTCTCATTGTTAGAGAATAAAGCTACGGCAGCTTTGTTACCATTTTATTCTACGTATTTGAGCGATAAACCTTTTCTTCATATGCCTATTTAAAAATAATTACAGAAACAGGCCCAATGCTGAAAGTGACTTGAGACTTTATTTATCGGCTGTGGTTCCTGACTTAAAAGCTCTGTGCAATCCAAAGCAAGCGAATCCTTCTCTAAATCACGTGAAGATGTGAGTAGCTGTTAAAATTTGTTAACAATTTTTAAACTTAAATCTGCATGGAATTTTGTGCTTAAAGGAGGCTATTTCAGTTACGTTAAAGCAGCAATTTCTAGTACCACTTTAAAAAACACGTTAAATGTGATAATAGTGTGACAGTAAAGATAAGAAAATGTTACTACGGTACTTGGCTTATTTAATTTCAGTTTTAATTTTTTAAACAAATGTATAATTATTTGAACTTTTACTTGAGTAGTTTCAATATTATTTCATTATATTTGGTAGGGCATCCCAAAGTATCTACCAAGCTATAGTAGATTAATTAATGATATTAAACATTTTGATTACAACTAATAACTAAATTTCATAAAAATTAGGTATAAAATTAAATGCGTCGCTATGGTTATTTACCAGGGGGTTCGTGCAACTCAAATATTTATGAAAGGGGTTCGTGAGTCGAGAAAGTTTGGGGAACCGCTGCTCTAAGGAAAGTTTCTAAAATAACTTACTTAAGGACTTCGGTACTTTAAAGTCTTACCTCCCATTCCAAGCCCACGGTGGGGGTTGTCCTATTAGTTTAGTCTGTGCTCGTACACACATAATGGGCCCACTGTTACCATTTCAATTTTTAGCGTATTGTTCTGTGTATATTGCAATTTGTACAGTACATTATATACAATATTTATTCACTTGTCATACTTACCCTGCATACAACGTACAATATATAGGTTCGTATCGATTAAACCGTTTTCAAGTACTATGATTTAAAAAATAAATATATTTTTACAGCTAACGGACACTTCTCAATAATGGACATTTTTGATCGTGGAAGGTGCCCTTTATAAATAGATTTCATTGTATGGCGACTATATTGTTATGAGTAGCGATGTTGGCGATGTCCCCGTAGAACTTCAAACACTTGAAGTGCCGCCTGAAGTGTAGGCAACTTCTCTGGCATGCCACCGATGCTACCGCTAGGTGTTCGTATCTGCTCTGTTGAAACGTCGTGCCTTATCCAACCAAAGGGCACAAGATTACTGCGAGCATGCCCCATTAAACAGGCAACATGTTCGTGTCGCACAAGAGCAGAACAAATATGGAGGAGTAAACATTCAGAAAGACAGCTGACATGCCCCTTGTTTACGTCCTTCACCGGAATGGCTTTACCGTCAGCGGTTCCTAAACCGGCGTCAGCTGAGTCGAAACAAACTCGTGTATGTTAATTGGTATGCCCGGAACATTCACTTGGATTTCAAGCGCAACACTTCAAATGTTTGAAACTCCATAGTGCCTTACGGAGACATCAGCATCTATGGGGCCCTTGTACCAATATAGTCATTAGAGTCATCTTACACGTATTTCATTTTGGTACGATCATTCAAAATCACCCTGTATATAATATTAACAATTATTCTAGCTATTTATTAAGTGTAAGCTAACCTATAAAATACAATAAGTTATAGAGCATCTAGTAAGTTTCCAATAAAAGCAAATTTATGTCAATAAGCACCAAATATCAAGAATGTTAAATATAATGTTGTCATGAAAATTAATCATATTATTATTAATATTAGTACTACCCTTGAAATGAGCTATTAAGAGCGTGCATCACATGCCAATCAACTCTGTGACACAGTAGGCTTGAAATCGTAAATTTACGCCAACACTATTGGACGTCGATCATTTCTGATTAAACATTAATGAATATTAAGAGTTAATATAAGCTACTAATTCTGAACATTGTTGAAATATTAAATAATACTGGGATAAAAACTGCATTTAAAGGGCCGTTTTTGACCATTTTAGAATGGCTTAACAGATAATCACTGTGCATAAATCTTTGTTCTGTCATAATAGATACATACTGTAGCTATTAACAAGAAACTTTGTCGCTTTGTCCCCCATCGTCACCGCAGAAAATTTCAAGTAATCTTTCAAACACGAATGCATTGCACACATTTTTGGCATATCGTATTTCTTTTCTTTTTCCTTTTACTCACATATCTTGCGCCAGCCGGGAGCTGAGCTGGGTCTGTTTGATAAACGCTCTTAAAAGAAACCCCTTTTGTGCGAGCACCATATTTAAACAAATATACATATTTAAAAATTAATGTGTGCATCGTTTGACTTAGGTTCAAAGAACGTCCCTGCCAAATGTTGTTATATTAGTCCATTAATTTGATAGGTATCGTGGAACAAATATCCGGACAGGCAGAGAAAATATAAAATAGTCCATTTAAAAATAGAACCTCGCCACACTCGGTCAGTAATTAAAACTATCAAACAAAATTCTGGAACAAATATTTTATCAGCTGTACTGACCTTTGTTAGCGGATGTCCGCATCTGCGCCTCTTTGGCGTCTTCTAGCAGAGAGGTTGGTAGACAAGACACGACCGCTGCCATTAGCGCCAAAGCACACACCAGTGGTCGCATCCTCAACATGATCCTGAAGAACGAACAAGGAGCACACACATATAAAGAGTTTTTGTGATTGAATTGGTTAGGTCTTGCTTGGTATCGAGGGCTGTCGACAGATCATCTCTGACCAAACAGAATGCGGCAATTATTTTAGAGTTGTGTTTCTTAAAACATTTGAATAGACTTGATATACAGCTGGTAGGTTAATGTCAATATAAGACTGCTACCTTTCCGGTAAGTGGAGTGCGCATAGACCGGTCGCAAATCGCAGAAAATTGATTACAATCCTCTTTCATTTTATCCGTCTATCTTATTGAAGTGCATTTCTGACATCCGGGCTGTGTAATTTAATAAGCTTCTTTTTTTAAAATAAAATATATTTTAGATAAATTCTATTATTTTTTACTTAGATTTGATCATCTTTGGAACTCCGCCGGAAAATTTTGAAATCTGTGTGAGCCTAGAAGCTATTTAAAATGGTGCTCTCCTAAAAAAAATTAAAATTATGTGTCTATAAAAACTATTTGAAGTTTTTTTTAATTGGTGTTGTAGTTGAGTGAGTCCTTTTTTCTACACATTACTAAATAATTATTTCTTTTATTTGTATGTGGGCCAGGGGTATAACTGCCTGCCTGGGCTGAATTGGAACTTAAGGTTGGGGGTGTTTAGAAGTCGAGTTAAGGGCGTGATTTTTGCTATTTTGATAGCAAAACCTTTTTTTACCCAAATAATTCTCCAGTTGAGTTTAACCCTCCAAAGAGTTTAATTGTCTTCACATGGTGACCTCAACAATTCCATAATATCTGTCAAGGGTGTCCTGGAATTTAATGACAAATTTTTCTCTTCGTTTAAAAAGCTAATTCTAATGACCGATTTATTTTATTTATTTGAGGTATTTGCCGTAAACTTTATGAACCAACTGATTATATCAGCTCATGAGAGTTTCTATGAGCGAGAGAGAAAGGACCTACCAATTTTTCCTGAAAGGTATTTTCATATACCTTCCAGGTTTCTTTCACATGGCACAATCAACATGGGACCGACGGCTTTACTTTTCCTCCGAAGGAAGTTGTGCTATAGATTGTTATCACTCTATAAAAATCCATCAACCCCGGCTGGGTTTGAATCCAAGAACATCGGGTCCTGAGGCGAAAACTTTACCCCAATACTATCGAGATCGATCTGAGGACAGATATTCAACAGCTGTTGAGCTCATCACGGGAAGAAAATTAAATTCTTTGTTTCTACTAAAGCAGTATTTGATTTATTTCAGGGGAAAAAAATAGTTTTGTTATAAAACTGCCCTTAACTCGCTTTCCCTATACTTCCATCTTAACGTTATTTAAGGAATGTGGAGGGTGTAAGATACAACACACCTAAAGGAAGACATTTTGAAATAAATTCAGTTAACAAAGGTAATCTATAATATACAAGAAAAAAATTCGTTTGAGTTTGAGCTATAAATCATTTATCAGTGTTGCCCAAGCAACACCTTCCAACACGTCTTGTTATCACATTTGTAATTTATCCCGGGTCAGTCTGCAGATGATAAGCTGTTGATCAAAATGGCGTTCATATTCTGTCAACTCATCTCAAACCCACATATCACGGACCTCAAATAAATGTACGAATTTTGACAAAATTTTGTATATTTATTGTTTATTTAAATGTTGTTTGAAAAAGGTAAGCTTTCAGCTGCATATTTGAGAGTATCGAAGGGGAATGAAATAAATCTAAGAGGAAAGAGGGAGTATTTAATACAGGGGTGAGGTTTTTTTTTCAGGGGGAGAGAGAAATGCTCACGTGCCTTTCCTTGGTTCTACCCCTGGCGTCACACTACCTTTTGATTATTGGTGGATGGGGAAAAAGATATGTCTTCCCTTACCTTCCCAACTCTGGTGTTCTTCTCACTGTAAGACAATGTATTAATTTTACTTAAAAACTCCTCCTTCATCCACCCTGTCAATGTATCCCCCTTTATATACCTCTAGGATGATGGAATCGCCAACATGTATGTCGGCTGTGTTGCGATTAGGGGTAAAATTATCACATTGAACTCTTTGAAAGGCGAATGTCAAAAATGTATACATTCAGTTAAAGTAGATTTTTTCGCTTATACTTTAATGACATTGAATACGTAGGTCTAGTTTATGAAATGAAATCCTGTTCTGCCCGACCTTGATTTAGAAACAGAAACATAATAGGTATATGGTTTCCATTTAATCACAAACTCATTCAAAGTTTGATATTAAAATCGTTACCACTGTGTGCAGGTCGACAGTATTGATTATGTTATGATGGACGCTTGACTTGTACCTTGACTCTACTCTAGCGTGGGAATATTTTTGTAGAATTCAACACCGGTAGGCCTACTCTATTCATTAATCAGTACATTAATAAAAAAATATCTTAATGTTTTAATTGATTTGTAAACGCTATCGTAAACGGGATATTCCCCCCCCCCCCCNCCCCAAAGTCGATGTAGCCTATCCCTCAATTCCCTATCTGGCAAAATGTTGGGGGGTAAAGGGGGGCAGGTGCGCGCCCCCGAATTCCCATAGGCTGTGACGTCGGTGGTTCTACCACCACATATCTTATTATTATTTATCTCAGAATGACTGACTTTAAAACCAAACTGTCCTGTGTCACGCGAGAAACATAGTTTTTTTGAGAAAATGAAAATAGCTATGAATCGTAAATACATCAATATGGGGCAGTAACCATCCTTTAGGCCAGGTCCAGATGTATTTATAAGCTCAACGATCCTACCCTTTCTACGGCACAGAGTTTAAATTGTGTCCAGTTTGGGAACTTATATTTTCAAAATAGTTTTCACACCAAACCCGTTATTTGAAAAGCTTTCGAAGTTATATCATTCTCTCTCCAGAAAAATACAAACTAAGTATAATAAAATAAGTAGATTTTAATCAGAAAAATTACTGTTAAAAATTAAGAAAAATATTTACAACAAATACGGTAATAATAATAGTAATGCTTTATAAATGAATTTCTACGCAATATTCTCTAAGTTTGCATTTTTTTATTTACTATATTTAATTTGATTTTCTCTTGCCACCAAAGCTCGATGGATCCCATACATTTTGACAACTACAATTTCTAACGTATTTCCAATAGGTTGGATTAAATATATTTTTTTAATTTGTGTATTTAAAAATATATTAAAATAGTGATTAAAAGCAAATTATATCACACATTAGCTAAAGGGTGTATATTTAGATATTTTTTTTATAATAGTGCCGTATTTAATTTTGAAAAATTATGTGATATGTTCTCTTTTTATTTCAAACCCTTAGTAAATATTACGTAAAATTTTAACCCAATTTAAAACGTCAATTTATAAATAGTATGCCCCCTTGGAACTGAGTGATGTATATTTAAAAAATCAATTAATCTAAAATGCGTAAACATAAACATTTAGATTTTAATTTTAAAAATTAAAGTTTTTCTTTGAAAGCCATAAAAAGAGATTAAATATTAAATTCATAATAGTTTACTGTTTTTAATATAAATATACATATGTTTTGTCGATAAAGATTCGCCAAGAAATATCATTCAAATAATTCCCACAAAAATCTTCAGAATCTACACCAGTTAAAAAAACACCTTCGGGAACTAAATTTAAACAATTAAATTAATATAGTATTATTTTATTTAACATGTAGTTACTTTGTTTCTATTCTTTGATTTTTTAATTAAATGAGTTAAGTTTGAAGTATAATTAAATCCTAGTGCAGTTAAGCCAGCAATAGACTAGGAAGTTCTACTGGTACTGCACTGTATATTCCATTTACCCTGAGGTGACAGTCTTACCTTGAAAGATTAAATTATGGCCTTACATAATAAGCCACATCGTAGTGCTATACATCAAGGTAGGCTCTCTTTCTTTCAAGTTAATTAGAGTGAACATGATAGGGAAAAAACTAATATATTATCCATAACATTTTAGGTAATAATGTAAAAATGTATTTATATATGTATATGCATTCTGACACACACACACACTCATATATATAAATGATATTTGTGGATGACTTGATAGGGAGACATCCTATATGCTTTAAGTACGCTGGTTTTATTCTAGGCTAGGTATACATAATTTTAGGTTTTTTTTTAACGAGTTGATCTTATTATTTCAATCCAATTCAATTTTGAAACCTACTCACACCCAAGTTTATTGAATTTGGTTAAGTATTCTGTCAGTATTTGATCTAATTTATAATTACTGTCCGGCTATGTTTAGAAAGTGCACGTCAAATCATCTACTATAAAAACATTCTTAATGTTTGGATTGAAATTATAGAATAATATTTGAATCTCTGACACAGCAAATGGGCGTGTACAATTGTACTCGTGTGTGTTACATGTCATGGGTAGTTGTAGGTGTGTTTTACCTGGAAAGTTGGATGAAACTTCGGAGACGTGTTTTCAAGGTGCTGCCTGGGTTGCGGACTGAATAGGGGGTCGATCAGTCTAGGTCTATATCTGTCCGTGACCGGGCGCCTGCGCTGAAAGGATACAGGCCACCTGTTGGGGGTCTGCGCGGCGCGGGTGGAGTAGAAGAGTTAGCCACGGCGCTCTCCCATCTACGTGTTTAACCAAGGGACGACGTGACATCAAATGTATCTTTTGGTGGACCTTGACTGTGGTCAGGTCATAGGGTCATTCTAAGATGGGGTGTTTTGGGAGTTTAAACCCATTATAGCTAGTAGCTCTGTGAACATTAGACCTTGCTCCCTCTATGTTTTTATCGTTATTACAGCCTTACTAGTAGTTCTGTGAGCAGTAGACCTCTTTTCTTCCGTGTTATCGTTACTACAGTCTTACTAGTAGTTCTGTGAACAGTAGACCTCTTTTATTCCGTGCTATCGTTACTACAGTCTTACTAGTAGTTCTGTGAATAGTAGACCTCTCTCCCTCCATGTTATTATCGTTACTACAGTCTTACTAGTAGTTATGTGAACAGTAGACCTCTCTCCCTCCATGTT
>CABEEJ010003198.1:0-88096 GCA_901482245.1 Timema douglasi
CCAGACCGTAGAACACAGCAGACGCCAAGTACGCTAAGAAGCCAGGAACACGTAAGGGAGGCAGGACGACACCTTGCACTCCTCTCGAGGTACCTCATGGGCGCTGATTACAGTGGGGAACTCGTCACGGACGACTCAGAGAACATGGATTGTGGAGCGGACCAGACAGTTGAGAGGGTGATTGGCGCGGCCCATGCAAGTGCGGAGGAAAGACACAAGGGCTGACTGAACTATGAGGCACAACAACCTGAACAGGTACTGAGACACAATGACAAAAAATTTAAAGATGATAAATTGATAATATAGATACGTAAATCCAGCCCGAGTCTTTTGGTTCACGTGTTCTACCAGCGAGTCATCCTGGCTCAGCCCGTAATAAGGGTACTTTTTAGTCTTCTTTTTCATCTTGTATCAAGAAACACTTTTCACTGAGTCATCTTGTGTCAAGGGACTCTTTTCACTGAGTCATACTGGCTCATAACGTGTCAAGGGACACTTTTCACTAAGTCATACTGGCTCATGCTCGGTGAATGTCATTAGTAAAAATGTGGGTGAAGTACTTTTCACTAAGAATAAGGTTACTATTTCCAAAGATAAAGTGAAAGTTCTGGAAGGTATTAAATAAAGAAATTGCCTATACCAAATACACCTCAATCAGCAAGAACCGCTGTAGGCTTTAGCAACAAGTGAAAAGGAGTATCCATTCGAGCTGCATCGTAGGATAGAACACTTGGGATTTAAAATACTAAAAAATCTTATGTCGTTAGAGGATGAATGCAATATGGAGGCCAATGATGCAGGTAAACTAAGTTCTGTTTGTGAAATTTGTTTGGAGGCAGGACAGGCCAGGCTTCCCTATAAAACTAAGAGACAGAGAGCCACAAGACCCGTTGTTTACTATGATCTGTGTGACCCGATAGAACCTAAAACTTGCTGTGGGAAAGCATACATTCTTACGTACCTCGACGACTATACTCACTTTTGTATGATCTATTTGTTAAAAAGTAAGAATAAAGTGAAACAAATCTTAAAAAAATATGTTTCAAAGGTAGGTCGAAGCATTAATAAACCTAAAATTGTTTGAAATAAGATGTGGTAAAGGTGGGGGAGTACAAATCCAATGACTTGCAAGCATGAGCATAAGCATAGAGGTATTGTATTAGACTACACCATTAGCTTTAGACCCCAGCTTAGTGGGAAAAGTGAAAGACTAAACCGAAACCTTATGATTCTGGATTAAGTAAAGAGTTTTGGGGAGAAGCTATCCAGGCTTCTATTTAATTATTAAACAGAAGCCCGGATGATGCTATCGACTCAACACCGGCAGAAAACTGGACTGGAGGAAAAAAAAATTGGCAGGCTTTCAGCTTTTTGGATGCTGTGCCTATGCAAAAAAAAAATATCCTTGGGTATCTTTGAAACAACTGGATAGTCGTTCTGAGAAGTATATTTTTGTGGCGGTTATGCTCCAAATGGTTTCTGTCTGTGGGATCTAGTTGGGGGTATGGTTATACTCTCTCGTGATGTCATATTTGCTAAGAATCCATACCCTAAAAGCCCGGAGAAGAATGCTAAGCAAAGTGTTGACAATTATATTGAATAAGAAGAAGATTACGAAAAAAGCACATGGTCGAAGGAAAAAAAACACAAATGATAAGGAAGATAAAATTTATGAAGACAATTCGAATCATGGAGAAGAAAATGACAAGCTTAACAATAGAGAAGAAAACGTTGAAGACAGAAGAAACCAAATCAGAAGACTACCACAGAAGTTAAATGATTATGTCGTGGGAGAAAGCAGGGATAAAGAAAGGGTAAAGTGCCAACGCTAATAGCATGGAAGAAAATTCTGAACATTAAATAAGAAGATGAAGAAAAAAGCGCAACAATATGACGAGTATGCAATGCTGAGTTATCAAGAGGCTTTGAGAGGACCAGATGGAAAGAAATGGAAGATGTCAAAAGATGAAATTATTGAATCTTTGAATAAAGATAAAACGTGGAGGTATGTAAATGAATCTGAAGCTCGTGACAGAAAAATGTTGTCCCACAGAAAGGTCTTCAGAGTAAAAGAAAAAGTAGAAAAACGATGGAAGGCATAAAGTAAGGGGCTCGTTGTAAGAGGATTCAAGCAAGAGTAGGGACTTAACTAACAGGAAACATTCCTGTAGCGAGAACTGGAAAGTTAAAACAGCCTTAGTTTAAGGAGAATTGAAGAAAATATATGTGAAACCTCCTGAAAGATATTAAAGAAAGGTAGTTTGTTTGCTTCAAAAGACCCTTTGTGTTGTTCCCGCAAACAATCGAGTGTGATTTTGTTAGCACTGAGGTCGAATACAATGCTGCAACCGAGTGTAACAAATAAATGATTTACTTAAAATCTCTTATCGAAGGTCTAATAAAACAAAATTTGGATATAAACTTGCATGTTGATCATCAAAGTGCCATGAAATTGATTGAAAATGAGCAGTTAAATAATATGAGTAAGCACATAGACGCGCGGTTTCATTGTATCAGTGACATTGTTTCAAGGAAAAATAATTTAACATAAATATTATTGTCCCATTGAGGATCAAACCGTTAACGTTTTTACAAAGGCATTATATGATGAAAAATGTAATGAGCACAAAAAATTGTTTGCAAATTTTAAATTTTGTCCAATTTTGATATTATAAGATCTAGATTGTCGTTGTAACTATGATTAATTTTTTTCTTGGAAACTATTTTTGAAATTAGAAGAACGTGTTAAAAGTAAGTGAAAAATGGACATTGAGAAGGAAACCAATAGGAAAGGATTTTTCTCTCTGTTGTTTTTTATCATTATCGCAAGAGACTAAAAACTGTTATTTTAATCTTCTTGATAAAAGTGTTCTTTAAAATACATGTTTAATTGACATGTCTATTTATTGCTCTTAAAAACTAAAATCCATAACTAATCCACGCCCGAGTTTTAGAGAGAGAGTGATCTTAACAGAGTGCAGTAGTAAAATAGGTCCACTGTCAACAAACTTTGAGAAGGTTCTGCCCTAATATAGGCTAACATAAACCTTTTAATATATTTTTTATCTATACATGATTTGTTACTTGGTAAAAAAACCATAAAAAAGTAAAAAAACTTTCATATCTCAAGTAAAGTGGCGCTTCAGTGAATTCTGTTTTGGTTATGATTTGCAAGCTTAGCTTGGAAGGAAGTAAAGTAGTGGCCGGTAAACTAACACCCCGGTCTTAACTCGATTATACGGCCGCTTCCGGTCTTGTGACATAACCCTATTACACACCACGCAGTACAAGGGATTTTAAGACAATTCACGTCAACTGTCAAACCATTCAAACACTTTGCACAAACTTTCTCACAAGATATAAGTAAGTATAATATCCAGCTTTCTTTAAGCAAATTAGCTAATAGAACTAAGAACATTTTAAATTGCTGCTCGCCTTATTACCATACCAATTATCATAGGAATGACCTTATTTGAAAACTAGAAAATGTACTAGATCTACTCTCATGTAGTCATACGGTAAGACAATGTGAAGTTGTCGCTTTTGATATGTATACAGACAAAAAATCTGTTCATTTTATTTCTACCGACCCAGTTTTTAAAACATTTAAAAACTCTAATAAAAAATTTCCAAGTCCAGCCAGCTTCGAGGTGCAAATAATTGTGCACAGGAACTACTAATTTTTAAGATCTCGGCCCTCTGAGTTTGGTAGATATCGCACAACGCTCATCAATCAATTTAAAATAATAATAACAATAATACGATATACATTTTGACGATAGTAATAATAATAATAATAATAATAATAATAATAATAATAATACGAGATACAATTTGACAGCAAAAATATGTTTGTATTTTCTAAAGGGCCCTTTTATGTAAATTGAGCTTTAGGTAGACTACGAGCAATTCACACCTCAAAACGCTCATATTCAAGATTACTTATAAAATATAGTTTAAATAGAAGCACCAATTTTCATTTAAAACAAAGCTCTGTGAATTTTTTTTTTTTTTTAATTTATAAATAACATTTTTGGCAGTTATTGAGAAAACAAGTAACTATTATGAAAACTTGCGTTTATTTTTGTATTAGCGTAGGTTCTTGTTTTCGGGGATGTTTAGATACAAACGCATGCACAGAAGAAAAAAACCAGTTCATCATTTGTTTTCAATCTTCCGGTTTATTTGCTGCAGCTTTCCATTTCTGCCATTCCTGAGACAAGTCTTTTACATTTTTATAATAATGGTTCCTGCCAACATCATCAGATCATCATCTGATCTCTCCCTAGGTCTTCCTCTTGCAGTTTCTCCTTCTGTGATAAACTTTGTAAAGCTCTAATGTCCTAATGTGTGGCCGATAACGTTAATCCTTCGTCTTCTTAATAATGTCTTAATATTTGTCATTTTCTTTGCCTTTGTTCAATATCAGCTACTATCGAGTTTATTTCCACCTCTTTATCTGTGTCACTAATTACCGTCAGGTGTTAATACTCTAGAGAGGAGATCAGACAAATCTAGGAGGTGAATGGACAACATGATTGTCTTGAATAGAGACCACTCCCTGTGTTATTGACACACTTTGCCAAAGAGAAGAGGCCGCTTTCTTTCCCACACATCTGTCAATACCCGTCACACGTCCTCTTCAACGTCTCGCGAGACGAACACAGGGACTTGGGGTCTCATTTGTGAGGCTCACCGGAGATATCCGTACATTCATTCACACTATTGGGTGAAGGAAGGTAGAGAATTCAGAAGAAATGTACCCGCAATTTGCTTATGAGGAGCGTGGGAAACCGTTTAGGTAAACAAAAACTTAATTCACCCGCGCGGTATTCGAGCCCCGGCCTCCCAGTCACAGTAAAATCAAACCAAACTAGACAAACGCCTTAGTACTTGTGTCTGTTGGATGGCTCCATTTAATATAATGACGCGTAGTTGCTAACATTTAAGGAAAAAGTAGTAAATACATTCAAAACAAATTGCATAGCTATCAAACTTCGTTAAATTATATAAAAATTTATTTTTATTTTGGGCGCCATGTCTTACTAACCATATGGGCTATCTGTACAGTTATACCAGTGGATGCAGGGATGAGGAAAGTAGGATGAAGATAAGATGTACCCACTTTTTCGTGTATGGAGAATGAGAAATAATTTACAAAAAAAAACCAACCTCAGTACATTCGACCGAGATTCGAGCCCCAATCTCAATGTCATTGGCAATTCAGTCTATTGCGAGAGTGACGTATTGAAGTTTAGACTATGCAGCCATTGAAAAGTTTTTATATATTCATAAGTCAAGCCATGTGATCTTCAGTTGTCACTTTTTATAATATAATATATTATCAATAATTATAAAATAATAATATAATACGATTAATGTTAACAGTAAAAAAAAGTGTCTGTATTTTCTAAAAGGTTCTTTCTATAAACATTGAACTATGCTAGGGATGATTAGGTTAAGTTTTAGAGGAAATGTAACATCACTTGCGCAGATAGAACGTGTGAAACCATTTAGTTAAACCAACCACAAGTACACCCAGCCGTTATTCGAAGATAGACCTCCCCGTCATCGGCAAACCAAACCCCGTGTTTGCAAAGTCTTGTATCTGCATGTCTTCAATAGTTTCCTAACCAGGCGCTTCATGTGCAAATACCCACACCCAAAACATGTTTGTTACTCAGCGCCTGAAATTATCGGGTGATACAACCCTCATGTCAGGTCTGTTGGAGGTGTTGCAGCCCTTAAATACCTCACGGGGACATTACCGCCCGAGGGGTGACCTGGTGGTCTAGGGGTAAGGTGTCAGACTTCTGTGCTGGGGCCCGGGGTTCAATCCTCGGTCCCGGCACAGACCTATCTGATTACCAAACCCTTCCTTCACCTCTGACAAGACGTGTATTCATCACAGCTTGTGAATGTGGGGAATGCCAGGCCTCCCCCGTGGTTCGGATTCCACGCTAAACTGCAGGTCTTCCATTTCATCTCACAATCAGCCTACCATAACACATTAGCGTAAGTGCGTATAACCCGAACGGGTAGTAAGACGCGGGGCTAATAATAATAATAGCGCCTGAGGCATTGATAGGGGGGCGACGAATTGAAGTTGAACATTTAGGTCTGGTCTATAGGTGTGGTGAGCATATTTTTTTTATTAAGAAAAACAAGACAAACCAAAAATCACAAAGGCGACTATTAATTTATTGGTATGCCGTGTTTATATGTAACCAAAATAAATGGCACGGAACTCCGCACGGACTTTCTCGCTCTATATTTTAAAAATGGAAATATTTACTCAAAACTCGTAATATATGTGAAACGAAATAATATACACTAGCAAACCCAAGCAAAAATTGCACTATACTTAGGTAAAACATTTTTTGAATTCTGGTTTTAAGTTTTTAAATTTTATTTTTAAAGAATTAATGTCCTCATTTGTCTGTAAGTACCAATAAAAATTATCGATATTGGGTCCACAAGGGTCAACATTTCGTATTCAAGGTTCTACTTCCGGTTAAAATGTTAACATTTTATTAGGTGCACATCTTCAGGTCATCGCATTGCTATTAAATTCCTCATTTATAAATTCTGACTAATAAAAAATGTATTTATTGACTTGAGGGGAAATAACATACACTTTTTGAGAGACTTACTAATATTTAATTACTTTATGGCATTAGAGAATTATTACGTTAAAACTTGAGTAGTATCTCTTTACAACTAAAGCACACAAAATTGTGTTAATATATTGCCAATATCTCAGAAACTGTTGGTTTTATAAAAATATAGTTCAAACAAAAGTTTTTTTTATTTTTAATTGTACTACAATTTTAAAATGATAAGTGATTTATTATCTCAAATATTTGCGAAGATATGAAAATTCTCACTTCTGTAACATACCCTAAAAGTCATTTTAATGGGAAAATGAAAATAGCCATTTTATTTATAATCTTGACCAACTCCTAGATACGAATTTTAATCAAAATCGTTAAAGCCAATTTTGAAAAAATCGATTTATCTCTTTTCGCTATTTATCAAACTACTCTTAATTTTAGAGTTAAACAGACACACAGGCAGACGTCATTGCAAAAACCACTTTTTAGGGTTTGTGGGGCTTGACATACGTTGACATACATCAACAATTCGGGTTAGATTTTTTTAGGGTCGCAATTCTTTACCTTTAGTGTTCGAAAAGTTTATATATATATGTGTGTGTATCTTGAACGTTATTGATTTTATAAAAACAGGTTTCAAATAAAAGATTTGTATTATAAATAGCCCTACATATTTGCAATGATAAGTAAATTCATATCTCAAATAGTTTCGTAGATATGATTTAAAAAAATGAAAATTTACGAATCAGACCGGAACCCTTAAACTCATTTTTCCGAAATATTGAGGGTAGCCATTTTGTTTGTAATATTTATAAATGTTTTGAAATTAAATTTAATCAAAATCGTTATAGCCGATTTTGAGGAAATCGATTTTTTTTATCTTATTGCTCTTCAGTAAACTACCCTTAATTTTAGGGTTTGATATCCAATTCCAAAAACCCTCTGGGCAACCCTATGAAAATCCTATACCAAGTTTTAGCCCGATCGGTAAAATAGTTTAGGCCCTAGTCGGAGGTACAGACATACGGAAATTCAAAAAACTACTTTTTTGGATTCGGGGGGTCATGAAACGTCGAGATTCATCAAAATCTCGGGTTCGTTGGGGTTTTTTACGATCATAATACTCTCTCTACCTGTAATATAGCGAGGAAGTAAATAATAAGGAGAAATAGAGTAGATGGAGGGAAAATAATAGCTTACTTTTCATTGCTAACTCAAGGTAACACCGAGTTAAATCAAGTCAAATAACATCTAAAAAAACATTAGTTACATCGTCAATTTCAAGGAATGTTAAGAAAAATTATGTTCATACAGAAATGAAATTAAAAAAATACTGTGCCATTGATTATACTTCTAAAAAAAACTCAAGGCTAAAGTTCCTTATATTATTTTCTATAATCACAAAAAGTACTTTTGGAAGTACTTGGCTAAAAACCAGTAGGCCCTGCATACTTAATGTATGTGTGTAGTACCGCCTGTTTTGAAGGACAACAAGACATCCCCCCTAAAAATAGTAGGCCTACGTATGGTCACCCTAACCGTGAACCTACTTTGGGTGATAATATTATATAATATCTCTACAGCTCCATAATGTAGCAAGTTTATCGGGGAAAACATATAAAACATGATTAAACTTTGGGTAGTGTTGAACCCCGTTTGCAAAGGAAATAATCTCGCTTGCCACTGTGGGTGCGCGGACCATAGTTTATACCCGTAACTAATGTTGCATCCTTCTCCCAGGTTTTAGCAATTTAGGGATGACAATTTCCCCCGGTGTATTTTGATATATTTATCATCCGACACATCGCAAGGTTGTTGTTTCCTAGGTATTCAATTGCATTGGTCTGGTTGGACTAGGTAGGACAGCGGTATTAAGATGGCTTCTGTTCTGTAATGCTTTACAGATTTTCACCTTTTAATATTGTATTGCCTAATGACAGGTTTAATAAAAACAGGGGAAAAAACTACTTGGTTAATAAAAATAGAGGGAAAGTCGTTAAATTTATTTTGATTCACAAGTTTTAAAGCGTATACCGATATTATGAGATATATCGATAAATTAATCGATACATCGGATAGTAAAACATCGATGTTTTTGTAAATATATCAACAAATGTTTGTAATTTTTTTATCAGCGTGTTTTACTACCTGTTAAGGTTATATGCATATTATGATAATAATTATTAGAGTATAACCCGAACTGGTAGTAATACGCGGTGCTAAATAAATAATAATAATTAATCGGGTAGGAATGAGGAAGAAAGGAAGCATTTTTGAGATAATATGTCCGCAATTTCTTGCAAGGAGAGTGAGGAGGAAAAACTCCGATCTCCCCGTCATCGACAGGCCAGTGTAACGCGAGAGTGACGCCTGAGACCATTTGGCCACTGAAGCGGTTGATATTTTGTTGCCATATATATTTATCATAAACCATAATCCTTTCTGTTTGGTATTCTGGTCTGCTAGTTTGGGAGTTGCAATTACCTGACGTGTTCATGTCGTGCCCTTGGGTTTTATCTACTCCGTGTATTAGTCCTGCGCTCATACTGTAGCCTAGATGTGTCTGTAGCCTTGACATGTTTATAACAGTAATATTGTCTCAGTCTTCTCATTACTCTCAGTTACTTTCAAACCTTTGGTACACGCTTCAGTGGACGAATGGTCTAAGGCGTCACTTTCGTGTTATACTGGCTTGCTGATGACGGGGAGATCAGATCTCGAATCCCGGTTAAGTGTACTGAGGGTGGTTTTTTTTCCTAAAATGGTTTCCCACTCTTCTTCCACGCGAATGCGGGTATATTTCCACTAAAATTCTTCCTTCCTCATCCCTACTCCAATATCTTTCTTCTCTTCCATGTTGTTTATTTACTTGTACCGGTCTGTTCCCATTATTATACAGTACAATCTTCAAAAGAAGGATATTTATTATATGATAGCGGGAAAAGATAGCAGATTTACTTTTATGTATGCATACATTAAGTCATAAGACTTGAAGCAAAATCCGAAATTGCACTTGTCGAAGACAGACCTAGCCCCTAGTGACTTTATAAAGCCCATGGTCTCTATTTCCTCTAGATTCGTACTCTGGTCTGTGTGTCTGAGACGAGGCTTGGATGGAATGTTAGAGAGAGAGAGACAGAGAGAAAGAAAGAGAAGGGAGAGAGAAGAGTCTGCAAGGTCGCACCCAGTGCGTGGAATGCCTCGCCAGCTTTCTCTGTGCCCATTCCTCAAGAGTCTGCGACGGGCGGGAGTCTATAAACATCTCAACTGAGAGAAACCATCATCACCTCAGAGGAGACACGAGAAAGTTACAGACTCCTGCACATGCGTACCTCAGACACACCTGCTGCTGGGCCGGTCAAATGGGGACACGGGTGCACCTGTATGCATCATACTTCCCCTCCAAGATATCCGCATATTTACACTTGAATCAGTGTGTCACAAACTGTGGAGCACGTACTACTGAATTTTATCAAATTATTTTTTGTCAACAGTAAGTCTATAAAACAAATTATTGTAGAGTTTGTCAAGATTCCACAGACTTTTATAATCCTCTATTTCCCTGGTTCACGGCTTTGTCTAGCTCTCACCACCGGAACTTTTTTATTTGTCACCGTGTCTCACTGCTTGTTCGGTTATAAGCTTAATAAATTACGCTAGTACGTTTGGGGATGAGGAAGATTTAATTTATCTGAAGTGTACTCACGTTTGCGTGTAGGGAACATTTCGTAAAAACCACTCTCAGTACATTCTATCGGTATTCAAACCCCACTCTCCACGTCATCGTCAGCCCAGTGTATTGAGAGAGTGACGCCATAGTCCATACGACCACCGAAGCTGTATTGCCCACTGGAAGGGGTACATTGGTTAGACCGCAACCCTGAATGGGGTACACGACTGGTGGAGGTTTGGAAAACACTGCATTGAGCGATTAGGATATGAGTAAGGTAGAACTTAGAGGAAGTGTAACCGCACTTACAGTAGCCCCATGGTTTCTTTAGTGCTGACTGACAGCTTTAAAATGTTACCAGACCAAATTATGTATCCCTACCAGATGATTTGCAAAAATATGTGTTTAGCAGCTGTCGCTTCTGACAGTCAAAATTTAGCTATATACCTAAATGTTGACTGTCAGAAGTCAGCTGTGAGCTGTCAGTCAGCACCAAAGAAGCCAAACATTTCGTAAAAACCACTCTCAGTACATTCTATCGGTATTCAAACCCCACTCTCCACGTCATCGTCAGCCCAGTGTATTGAGAGAGTGACGCCATAGTCCATACGACCACCGAAGCTGTATTGCCCACTGGAAGGGGTACATTGGTTAGACCGCAACCCTGAATGGGGTACACGACTGGTGGAGGTTTGGAAAACACTGCATTGAGCGATTAGGATATGAGTAAGGTAGAACTTAGAGGAAGTGTAACCGCACTTACAGTAGCCCCATGGTTTCTTTAGTGCTGACTGACAGCTTTAAAATGTTACCAGACCAAATTATGTATCCCTACCAGATGATTTGCAAAAATATGTGTTTAGCAGCTGTCGCTTCTGACAGTCAAAATTTAGCTATATACCTAAATGTTGACTGTCAGAAGTCAGCTGTGAGCTGTCAGTCAGCACCAAAGAAGCCATGGGGCTACTGTACCTGAAGTAAGAGCGGGAAACCATCTAGACGAAAAAAAACACTTACGTACATCCATGTTGTAATTTCAAACCTCACCTTCTCCTCGCCTATAAACCAGACCATGCGAAGCTAAAACCTCAGTCCGTATGCTCACCGGTGCGGTCAACACGTCTCAGCCTAGCCCTATAATATTCACAACAAACAGACCCCAGGGCGCTATTTTACCACTTCATTAAATACGTCAAAATTAATTTGTAACAATGTCCGTGTTAAAGAAACTCCTTGAATGTTTATTTCGGCGCAAAAGTTTTTAATAATAATAAATAATAAGTGGTTTCCACGACTGGAAAATTAAACAAGAGCCGAACTAGTTTTTAACAGTCGCGCACGCGCAAAGAGACGAGACGTGTTTGTTATCCAGGGGTGCCTCGTGATTGTCTTGCTCACTGGACACGCCGTGCACGACGCGTGGTCGCAGCCTCTGTTCGTCACGTCAAGAGCTCGTGTCGAATCTTCCTCCGCGCGAGAAACAATCGACACGGCCGTCCGTGCGGTTTATCACTCTTTAAGACTAATGAATGCTTGCAGGTCTATCAGAAGACGCGAACGTCACAAAAGTAAATACAACAGTCACGAGGTCTGCAAATGTCACGTTTAATTGACATTAGCAATAACTATAAAATAACCATAATAATATTGTAAAATGTTACCCGCTTCAGTAGCCGAATGATCTAAGGTGTCGATCTAGTGCTGAGCTGACCTTCTGAAGTCGGGGAGATCGGAGTTCGAATCCTGGTTGAGTCAATGAGGAAGTTTTTTTTCTAAATGGTTTCCCACTCTCTTTTTGCGCAATTGAAGGTAGATTACCACTAAAATGCTTCCTTTCTCATACATAGCCTATTAGAGTAATAATTAATTATCATATACGTATATCCTGAACAGGTATTAAAACGCGGCGATATATATAAAAAAGTATAGTATTATCAATATTGATCGTAAAATGAGTGCTTGTAGTTTTTAAAAGACCCTTCTTGAGAAAATGGGACAGTAACTAAGCCTTACATTTCACTCGCGTTACCAACAATGCAGGAGTATCGATAAGTATCGTAGTTAATTAGTGTTAATTAATTCCACTCCCCGATGTACGTAGCTTAAACGCGCTAAGTGGCTTTTGAACCAATAAAAGTTATAAAATAATGTTTGGCGTGAGTAGGTTAAGTTGTGTACACATGTGATACATTATGGACACACGTTATATCGTGCGTGGCTTGGCAGTGTGACAACTTGTCTATTGTTATGAGAGAGAGAAAATGCGGAGGGGGAAAAGGGGGGAGGGGTGAAAAAGAACAAGCAAGAATTTCCTTGTTTTCGTTTTCTAAACTGGAATGCAAATCTTCAAAACTAAACCACGTCTCATTTATTCTTACCAAGAAAATAGCCAACTGTCCTTGAAACGAAAATATGTGAAAGTTGTGATGTCGGCTTGATCGGAAAGACGTCTTCTCTAAAGATGTATGGACTTTGATGCCCGGGGAGGGCCAAAGATGTGAAACTGTGTCTTGCCAGCTCTCGCACTTTCCAGGGAATTAACAGGTCGTAAACTTAGAATATTTAAAAATACGTCAAGACATCGTAAGTATATATAATGCTCGTTTTAAAAAAATGTATATAATTATATAGTCACCCGCCTCGGTGGCGTAGTTAGCTGACGCACGCTTGTTTTGTGTTGAGATAGACTGCCAAGGACGGGGAGATGAGGTTTTAGTCTTTGTTGAGTAGACTGGGGATGATTTTTTCTAAATGGTTTTTCTACTCTCCCTCCGCGCAAATGCGGGTTCAATTCAACTAAATAAAACCTTCCCAATTCCTAACCCATTAGCGTAATTAGTACTTAAGCGCTATAACCTGAACAGGTATTGAGACGCGGTGATAAATAAATATATATAAATAGTCCAAATCACATACCTTCATTTTCTTACAAATGGGTAGTTAGAGAAACGTTTTAAAAATACAAGCATATTTTTTTAGTCAACAATGATAATATTTTATTATTTTATTGTTTTTTTAGCACCGCGTCTTACTACCCGTTCGGGTTATACACTTTAAGTACTAATTACTCTAATGGATTAGGAATTGGGAAGGTTGAATTAGAGGAAGTGAACCCACATTTGCGTGGAGGGAGAGTGGAAAACCATTTAGGAAAAACCACCCTCAGTTCACCCGACCGAGATTCGAACCTCGATCTCCTCGTCCTCAGCATTCGAGCTCAACACGACAAGCGCGTTAGCCAACTACGCCACCGAGGCGGGTTTTATTGTTGTTATTTTGTAGGTATTGATAATATAATTATATAAAAATGTACAGCTGAAGATCACATGACTTAATGCAATGGTTCCCAAAAGGTGGTCCGCGGACCCCCGGGGGTCAGCGAAGTGTTCCTAGGGGAAATAACAATCAAACAACATTAGGCCTGATCTTAATCAATAAAAAGCTTCCCCTCCTCCTCGCCCACCTGCGCAGTGCTACATGAAGAACAAGTATAGAAATAGACTTGACATGCATTCAGATCTTCGAGTCACAGTGTCCAGCCTTCAATCTGATCTTCAAGAAGTGATGGGGGAAAAAGAAGAGGTTTCACTTATCTCACTAATAATATTAGACACCAATGATCAAATTTGAATTTTTTCAAAATTAATACGTTTTCAACTAGCCCTAAATAACCTTTTTTTTGTGTTTACTATTACTATTATATTCCTTATTATTACAACTAGAGTTGGTGTACAAATAAAAGTAAGTAAAAACACACTTGACTCGGATTTACTGTGACAAATTCTCAGTTTTGTAGGTTTACTAGCCTGGATTATTAATATGAGGGGATCAGAGGGGTGCTATTTTGTGTATATATAATATATTATATTCTAATGATTAGAATTATTATTATTATTATTATTATTATTATTATTATTATTATTATTAGCACCGCGTCTTACTACCCGTTCGGGTTATACGCACTTACGCTAATGTGTAATGGTAGAGTGATTGTGAGATGAAATGAAGGACCTACAGTTTAAAGTGGGATCCGAACCACGGTGGAGGCCTGGCATTCCCCACATTCACTTGTCAGAGGTGAAGAAGGGTTTGGCAAATCAGATAAATCTTTGCTGGGACCGAGGATTGAACCCCGGCCGCCAGCACAGAAGTCCGACACCTTACCCCTAGACCACCAGGTCACCTAATGATTAGAAAAAGCCGCCGATCTCAAAGAGCCTCTTGGAGGTCCTTGACTGGTAGGTAATTGGGAACCAATGTATGAACACGTGAAAGTAGATCCAGTAACTTTCCTGTCAGATAAACCTCTTTATATAAAAATTTGACTTTAGTCCGGTCTGTCGGTGACGGGGAAGTCGGGGTTCGGATACGGGTTGTGCGTACTAAGGGTGGCTGTTTTTAAACGGTTTCCTACTCTTTCTTCACGCAAATGCGAGTACACTTTATCTCGATTTTATATTCCTCGCTCCCCTTCAGCGTAAAAGTCCAGACGGTGGTAGAATTGAGGCAGAGCTATCTATTTACCCTCCACATTGGTGTGAACGCAGAATAAACGTCGGGTGCTCGTCTTTTCTAGCTTTGCCGGTGTAAGGAAGTTCGAATCCCGGTCGGGTGTACTATATAAACGGTTTCCAACCCTCGTTCCACGTGAGTGTGGCTACATTTCCTCGTTAGTGTGCGTGTAGTCCGGACGGGGTTGTAAGACACAACTACTATCGATGTCGAACAAGTGTGTCGCCCGATGTTTACAGGAAATAAACTGTACTGTACAGTAGGGCAACACGGATTAAGCAAGTTGTTTACGTTATTTATATTGTTTACAAAGTTTTTACACCGGAACGACCCACTTGACCACTGCGTTGACACATTTCTATGTGAGTAGACTCGTAGAGAAATAACAATATTTCAAATGAACTACACCCGGTGGAGTGGTTGGCTAACGCGTTAGTTTCATGTTGAGCTATAATGCCGAGGACGGGGAGATCGGGGTTCGACTCTCGGTCGGATGAGCTGGGGGTGATTTTCCAATCTACTTCGACGCAAATGTGGGTTTCCTTCCTCTAAATGCAACCTTCCCAATTCCTAATCCATTAACGTAATTGGTACTTAAGCGTATAGCCCAAACGGGTAGTAAGACGCGGTGCTAAAAAATTATAATAAAAAATTGTAATAC
This sequence comes from Timema douglasi, assembly GCA_901482245.1. NCBI lineage: Eukaryota > Metazoa > Arthropoda > Insecta > Phasmatodea > Timematidae > Timema > Timema douglasi. Next base: position 15,458 of record CABEEJ010003198.1, read on the forward strand.
AACCCGCTTTGGTGGCCACATGGTCTATGACGTCACTCTCGTCGCAACAGACTGTACTGCCAATGACGGGGAAATCAGGGTTCGAATCCCGGTTGGACTTACTCAGGGTGTTGGGAATAATACGCAAAAAGGGCGGGATAATTTTTTTCTATGTTATATTAAGAGAAATAAAAGACTTTCCACCATCTGTAAACACAACAATACAAGCAAATTTTCAATAACAATATTAACATTGTAAAATAATAAGTAAATAGTTTTAAAAAGTTAAAAGACAGTATTTTAGTGCAAGATATTTCTAGATCTCAGAATGTCATGAAAAATACGTTTTTGACGCCTGGAAGGTTAGGTTTGCTTCGGTTTGGTTAGTTAATGATACTAAAAATGTTAACTATCTCATATTAAAATACTTTTGGTGGCATGTTGTGACATTGTTTTAAAAATTGGTTAGTTAAATAAAATTGTCAAAGAATATTAGTTTCGTTATCATATCATTGTAAATTTGCTTTTGTTTTTAGGTGTATACTGTAGATGGTAAAAAATATTAATTTTTCATAATGTGAAAACAATTTTTTTTTAAATAATAACGCCACCTTTTTTGCATATCTACCTTATTATTCCCATGGTACTTTTTACCTAAAGGCCCTATGGTCGTCCACTCTCTCTTTCTCCACTCAAATGTGGGCACATTTCCTCTAAATTCAACCTTCTTCATTCCTCACACATCAGCTAAATTAATTAATATGCTACAACTCGAAAGGTTAGTGAGACGCGGTGACAAAAAACAATGTTATCAACGACTCGATTCCAAAGAGGAGATAAAGGTTACTCAGGAACTGTCCCGGTGCGTAGATCAGATGAAAGATCACCCAGTCAAGTTAGGCCTACCAGAGGTCAGAGTCAGACGCGCTATCCACTCGCTTGTCACAATCGTATTGGTCCCATATAAAAGAGGACCCGTGAAACAATTTGTTACCGGTAACTGACGTCGCTTTCTCCTGGGAGTATTTCATGGAAGCAGACGACTGACAGTGTTCGAAGCTGCTCGCTCGACTGTTATGTTTCGAGGAAAGCAGTGCTTCAACTTTTACATATGACCGCCGACAAGGGAGACAAAACTATTCACGTGTTAGAAAGAATTATTATTATTATTATTATTATTATTATTATTATTATTATTATTATTATTAGCACCACGTCTTACTAGACATTCGGGTTATACGCACTTACGCTAATGTGTAATGGTAGGGTGATTGTGATATGAAATGGAGGACCTACAGTTTAACGTGGAATCCGAACCACGGTGGAGGCCTGGCATTCCTCACATTCACAAGATGTCTTGTCAGAGGTGAAGAAAGGGTTTGGTAATCAGATAAATCTTTGCCAGGACCGAGGATTGAACCCCGGCCGCCAGCATAGAAGTCTGACACCTTACCCCTGGACCGCCAGGTCACCTGTATGATAGAAAGAAAATCTGGCGCTTGTGCAAATGTTTCGGAGCCTCGTTTTCCTTCCCGCTCTTGTTTTATCGCCTCTTTGTCACTCAATACCTGTTCGGGTGGTAAGCGTATGTACTAAATTACACTAGTGTGTTAGGAAGTGTACCCGTATCTGCGCGGAGGAATAGTGGAAAACTGTTAGGAAAAATTCATCCTTGGCGCACCAAACCAGGATTCGAACCACGATTTCCACGTCATCTGTAGTCTAATATAAATCGCGAGAGTAGATCAACTTCAATAGTTTAATTTATTTAAACAATGATTTAAACTTAGTTGAAAAAATGTATCCAAAGTCACTATAATTTATTTAAAAAAAACAGTTAACTAGGAAAAATGTGTGTTATTATGAAAAAAACATTTCTTATTAGGTAGGTCGCAAGGTATAAAATTTTACATGTCAGGCTACAAAAACCCCTAACTTAACCGAAATTTAACTTATGAGAATAATTCTGAACGTGTTTCAAAATATAGTTTTTTAAATTGGGTTCAAATTAAACGAGCAAAAAAACAACAGAATTGCCCCTATTAAGGCGGGAGCGTAGGGGACGCGAGAAAAGGTGTTTTTGCAGTTTTTTAGTAGCAAAACGTTTTTTAGCCATAATAAATCAAATATTTCTTCGTAGAAACATAAGAGTTTAATTTTTTACACATGGTGATATCAACAATTTGTTGAATATATGTCATGAGCATAGCGGCATTAAATGATAAACTTTTTAAAATAAGATAAGAAGTTGTTATTAAATTCTAGGACACCTTTGACACCTATTCCTGGAATTGGTGAAGTCATCATATGTTCAAAAAATTAAACCTTATGTTGGAGCTATATTTGATTTAATTTGACCAAAAAAAGTGTTGACATAAAAACTGCAAAAACACCTTAAATATGCCCCCGCGGGGACGCGTACCACAGGTTAAAAACGACTGGTATATCTAATATTCAATTAAATTTTGTCGCATAAATTTTTATATATTTTTTTTATTCTAGCATCGCGTCTTACTAACTGTTCGGGCTATACACTTTTGTATTAATCACGCTAATTGTTTTAGGGATGAGGAGGGTTATATTCATACTAAGTGTATACACATTTGAGTGGAAGGAGAGTATAAAAACATTCTGGAAAAAAATACCCTCAGTGCACCCGACCGAGATTCGAATCTTATCTCCCCGTAATCGACAGTCTAGTCTACTGCAAGAGCAGCGCGTTAGATACTTTTAACTAATAAAATGTACTACATAACTATGGTATTTACGCCAGAGGACTTTGATTGTTCAATGTTCAAGCTAAATCATCAAATGAAGATGATTAATAATAATTATATTTATTTGATTCGAAAACTTGAGACAAAAAAATCTTTAGGTTATTATAAAATACCATGAGGTTTTAATTTGAAGCAATTCTCTAAGTTGTGTTAATGATTTAAAAATATATATATATATTATGGAACAATATATTATTGTAATATAGGCTACGCACAATATAGTGTTCAATCTGCTACAATATAATAGTTTCGTTCGTTCTTTAAAAACGTGTAATAGTAATAATTGTTCAATAAGGAAAGTTATAGGTTAATGCAAAATAAAAATTTAAAGAACGGTTATTTTAAGGTTAATTTACAAATCATAGCAACTACCAACATATTTTAATTGAATTATATCCCTAAGAAAAAAAAAGTATCATTTATTTTTTTATTTATTTACCTGAGCACACACTGAAGAAAAGTGCGTTTGATTTCTACACCTGCGTTCAAGTCTCCAACATTCTACCGCTAAAGACTAAGATGGCACTGTCGTGACGTGTCAATACCACTTAAAATAAAAGTAAATAGCTTATAGCCAGCAAATAGAGAATAAAATGAATACATATTTCAATATATACGAGAAATTAACACGCTCTAAGGATCCACGCATGAGCAGCAATTTTAAAGGAAGACACCTGACACACTCTCGCTTATTTTGTAAGTAGAGCATTGAACTTTAGAACTACACTCAACAATCAAACATATCTTTTAAACATGTTTATTAGTTTCGTTAAAAATAAGTTTTAAATATATGTTAACATAGAGTGCAAACCGGTGGGCAGTTTATGTAGAAGTGACCTTGTTTGTATCTATATCACGAAAGAACTGCTTTAAGTCTTCAAAGTCGATTTATTGTTAATTCAGGTGCAGCTAAGTTATTTCTAAAATACTCACCGAGAAATCCGTTTACCAAATTTCTTTGCGCTTGATAATCCTTTAGAAGCTCCTAAACACTGGCGACAGGAATTTTGTCCACCACTTCACTGACACTTAATGACAAATTTACTCAAAACCACGCAATATTGACTGAACACTATACTTCACACTACGATCTCAAATCTGACATCTGAGGAACAAAACAGGTGAACTGGCACGCGGACGAGTCCATTCAATGAGAGGGGAACAAGGAGTGGTGGTGGCCTCCAAAGAGGAAACAGTAAAAACTGTGTAGCGTGCGGGGAAAATATACCTCGTAGTAAGAATGAAAAATAACGAAACAGGCTAGCCAACCTCTTCACTGACCACACGTGAAACAATATGACAAATGAAGATAATTTGTAACATTACCTCTAACAATACATTATTTTCAAAACAATTAATGTAAATATCATTCATTTTAAATTACTTAATTTAACTACTCTCTACTAGAGGGCTCCAATCCCAGCATTTATGATTGGCTAGAATTGTAACGTTAAGTTTCATTGTGAATCATTACAAACGTAGATTTAGCAAGTGTACTGTACACGTTTTAACTCTTAATTTTTCCATTACTAACTCTACTTTAAATCTTATATTTTTGCTTTAGCTCATTCTCTTTGTATTTCAAGGACGATATTATTGCATAGTGGTACTTTATTTAGTTAATGTGTTAGTGTATTTATAAACGGAATACATTAAAGGAGGCGTAATCTCACAGTGAGCAGATTACCTCATTTATGAAATCAAGTTATATGGATGTAATAAAAATATATCATGAATGTCCTAAATTTTAAGAAATAGCCAGACTGCTGGCAAATTGCATTAGCGATAATCTAAGTCAATTTGTACTAAGGTTTCAAAATAAATACTATAATTATTCACTCAAGAAGCTTCTGATAATCTGAAATTATTTGTTTGAATAAATATTGTTAATATAGCAATTAGTAACATTTTTAATGTGTTACATTACTGTAACACAAAATAATATATAACTTATAAAAATAAGCGACTACTTTTAAAGTTTCCCTATACATTTACTGTTTTTAATTAATATATTGTCAACAATGTGAGAATTTTTTTTCTTTTAAAATAGTATGGTTTTTTTAAAATCAATATATTTAATTTTAAAATTAATTTAAAGGTATTTTGCATTTTAATTTGTTTCACAGAACTGGTTCGGTATACTTTGTATGTATAACAGTATAAATCATATATTTCTTTCTATATAAATGTGATGAAGGAAAACCAAACCACTGTGTTATGTACAGGAATATTCTACGTGGTATAGTAACTGTGGTTACAATAAGCAAAGAAGTCAGAATATATTTTAGATTGATTCGACGCTACAATGCAGTGTTTATTTATCACTATTAGATTTTTATTTTTTCCCCTTAAGTTTCTTAAACTGAATGCGAGGTAACATCATTTTAAGTGCTATGCCCAACCATTGTTTATGAAAATATATTATCCATTTTATGACAAACGTTGATGTTAAAAACACATAAACATGATTTTGCCCGAGATAAACCAAACAAAATTAAATATTTATAAAGTACAACGATATGAGGTTTTATAAAAATATATACCTATATATACTTTTTCTTTATTTAAAAATATTGATTCAATCTATGACTCAAACAATAACTTCAGCCGGAATTTGTTGGGAAAAATTTAAGCATTTTTTATAGTACGGTTATATTTTGTCGTGATATATTGTTTTGTATTTCAATTGAGAATCTCCAAACTATTTCTTCATCATGTCAATTGAACGAATAAACCTGCTATCGACACGAAGACCCACTAGGGTGGACGATCTTTATAAGGCTGTGCCAAAACCCGCAGGGGGTGTCCCAAAGCATGGTCTTCCAATCTGGAGCGATCTTCTTCTAGATGCCAAGTTGCCTGTTATCAAGGCCCCCAAAGGTGCTTTGGTGTTCAGTAGGGGCAAAGTTGGGGAAAAGGTATTAAAATAGGGTGCATTTTAAACTTATTTGTATTATAATAATGTGTTTTCACGCCAGAGACTATCATTTACTTGCAACAATACGTTCGTTTTTCAAAGACTTCGTTATCATTACAGACAAGTTCACCACGAAAGGTAGGACGTATTACACTATGTATGATTCTATCTTATAAGTTGTGGCTTAATGGAACCAAGCTGGATAAGCGTGCTAACGTTCAGGGTAAATGAAGGGTACAAGTTTGCTTATTTGGCGAAGCGCTCTGATATGGCGTCGACAAAATCCCCAACTTCCTATATTTAACTATATTAAAAAATAATACATATATTAAACCCATTAAACAAGACACAATTGCTTGTAGAATCACATTAGACACCACACAGCAACAACCAAATGATCCAAAGTTTGCTGGAAGCAACAAAACAACTTCGCACCTGTTGCCACACATCTTTCTTTGGACGCTGATTCCACTCTGCCTTGTTCAGATCGCCGAGACGTTGATATTTGGCAGACTTATTCATATTATGCTAGATCATGGGTGCAATGTTTCCTCTCAGTGTGGTCATGAGCGATGATAACTCTCCTTGAGTCAAGCCCCTGTAAGCTTTGAGCGTGTTTCATATTTTCACCCAAAATACAGAGCAAAACCTTCTCGAGTGTTGCAACGATTCACACGCTGTATCTTGACCCATGATTCATTGCACTGATTGAGTCGACTGGCTCAGACACATGCGCACTGATTGAGTCTGTTGGTTTAAAGGCGCTTGCGCATTTGGTTTAGGCACATGTGCATTGATTGAGTTTTCTGTTTTTAAATTTGATTGAGTCCCCCAAGCTGATGTTGTCGCACATAATAAAGGAAAGCTGAAGTTATTTCAAGTCACGCGAGTGGACAACACCAATGAGGCTGAAATCTTGTGATTGATTTAGAACTCATCACATGATAGCGTTTCTGCCCTGTTCTTGTTTGTCGGCGGACGTGTGACTCCCCAGTGATCCTTTGTCTTCAGCTCTGGAGGCGACCCGCCGCCCAGGATTTCAACCTGTACGACCCAAACGGATACGAGGTGACGTACCACTACGACGCGCTGCACGACGGGAACTTGCGACGTTTGTTGGCTCAGGAGGGCCTGCAAAGACGTCTCAAAGAGCTGGGCCTCATGACCGACAACGGGGAGGCGGTGTGCTCCCTCAAACAACTTAACGAATATAGGAGGTACCTCAAGAGGCTTCATCTGGATAGCCTCAACCAGGAGCGACAACACAGGGTGAGCAGATACTGAGCAGCCTTACCATGGACAGCACAGGTGAGCAAATACTTAGTAGCCTTACCATGGACAGCACACGTGAGCATATACTGAGCAGCCTTACTATATACAGCACAGGATGAGCAAATACTTAGCAGCCTTACTATAGACAGCACGGGGTGAGCATATACTGAGCAGCCTTACCATGGACAGCACAGGTGAGCAAATACTTAGTAGCCTTACCATGGACAGCACAAGTGAACAGATGCTAAGTAGCGGTGAGCTACTTCTAGTCAGCCTCACTACTAACCAGGATGTCTGACATGTTGTCAGGATGAACTAGAGAGAGAGAGGCAGATCCTAGAGAACGCGCAGAAGTACGCAGACAAGGAAAGGATGATGTTGGACAAGAACGCGCTACGCAAAGAGAAAATGGATAACAACAGAGCGAAAATAGAAGAGGAGAGACTACAAAAAGAACACATGTTGGTATTTCAATTGATTACACGGGCCCTACATCAACATTATCTGATGATATTAATGTTTACCAAAGATTCGGTCCATGCTTATCAGCCAAACAGTCTAAAAGGCGTTAGACATCCATTACACTAGCCTGTCACGTTGACAGATAAACCGAGGTACCCAAAAAAAGAAAGTGGAGAAACATCTAGAGGATAAATTACTTCCAGTACACCCATTTGAGATTCGAACTCTGGTTTCTCCATCAGTGTCGAATAAGACTAGAAGAGATGGGTGCTTTTATACACGTGTTATTTATTTGTACACTATCAAAATGAGTGAAATGGGATAAAAATTCGTTAAAACCCTTTTCAAACCAATAAATGTTTTAAAGTTGTTTACAAGGTTCATATTAATCATGCTCTCAATCCAATTGGTTGAACCGCTTGATTTAAATATGGAATTAATAAACATGTAAACTATACACACATCTATAAACACCTCCATGGTGTCAGCCCGCTAGCGAGCTATTCCGACCGAGCGGCCGCTGTTTGTTGGCGAGGATTGTGCCAACATTTGCTGATAGAGGATGTCATGTGGTCAGTACTACGAGCCTTCCGGCCGATTGTCTCAGTTTTTAGATCGGAGCTGCTACTGCTTCATTCAAGTCACTGCTGATGTGTGCTCATGAGGTTGAGTTTGACCCCGTTCCAGACCCACTGCTTCACAGCACAATCTGGAGTCCCCGGGGATCGAGCCCGTGACCTCGGATCTGAACTCTCACCACCAGACCACAGAGACGCTCACACAGTCTATAATAGCCATTTATAAATTTATACACATGGAGATAGATAGACACATACTTGTAGACAAGACAGATTGACGAAACGAAATAAGGTTCAAAATAAAAGTATATTTCGAGATCAGTTCTTTGGGTATCCCAGTATTTTACAAAAGAACAGAAATTAGAATTTCGACCTCGTGCTCACAGGCTGGCAGCACGTCGGCGTCGCCACGCGCAACGCATCAAGCAGATCACGCGGCGCAAACTGGAGGACGCACTGCGCCGCCGAGAGAGGAGTATGGCGCTGGACCAGAAGGTTCTGAGTCGAGTCCTGATGGCAAACGAGATAGAGCGCAGGCGCAAGATTCACATGATGAGACGCTGGCACGACGGCGAGATAAGGAGGCTGCGGCTTCGAGAGCAGAGGAGACGTCAAGAACTCAGGGACAGAGAGTGTAGGGTAGGAATAGTCTGAGAACTCAGGGACAGGGAGTGTAGGGTAGGAATAGTCTGAGAACTCAGGGACAGGGAGTGTAGGGTAGGAATAGTCTGAGAACTCAGGGACAGGGAGTGTAGGGTAGGAATAGTCTGAGAACTCAGGGACAGGGAGTGTAGGGTAGGAATAGTCTGAGAACTCAGGGACAGGGAGTGTAGGGTAGGAATAGTCTGAGAACTCAGGGACAGGGAGTGTAGGGTAGGAATAGTCTGAGAACTCAGGGACAGGGAGTGTAGGGTAGGAATAGTCTGAGAACTCAGGGACAGGGAGTGTAGGGTAGGAATAGTCTGAGAACTCAGGGACAGGGAGTGTAGGGTAGGAATAGTCTGAGAACTCAGGGACAGGGAGTGTAGGGTAGGAATAGTCTGAGAACTCAGGGACAGGGAGTGTAGGGTAGGAATAGTCTGAGAACTCAGGGACAGGGAGTGTAGGGTAGGAATAGTCTGAGAACTCAGGGACAGGGAGTGTAGGGTAGGAATAGTCTGAGAACTCAGGGACAGGGAGTGTAGGGTAGGAATAGTCTGAGAACTCAGGGACAGGGAGTGTAGGGTAGGAATAGTCTGAGAACTCAGGGACAGGGAGTGTAGGGTAGGAATAGTCTGAGAACTCAGGGACAGGGAGTGTAGGGTAGGAATAGTCTGAGAACTCAGGGACAGGGAGTGTAGGGTAGGAATAGTCTGAGAACTCAGGGACAGGGAGTGTAGGGTAGGAATAGTCTGAGAACTCAGGGACAGGGAGTGTAGGGTAGGAATAGTCTGAGAACTCAGGGACAGGGAGTGTAGGGTAGGAATAGTCTGAGAACTCAGGGACAGGGAGTGTAGGGTAGGAATAGTCTGAGAACTCAGGGACAGGGAGTGTAGGGTAGGAATAGTCTGAGAACTCAGGGACAGGGAGTGTAGGGTAGGAATAGTCTGAGAACTCAGGGACAGGGAGTGTAGGGTAGGAATAGTCTGAGAACTCAGGGACAGGGAGTGTAGGGTAGGAATAGTCTGAGAACTCAGGGACAGGGAGTGTAGGGTAGGAATAGTCTGAGAACTCAGGGACAGGGAGTGTAGGGTAGGAATAGTCTGAGAACTCAGGGACAGGGAGTGTAGGGTAGGAATAGTCTGAGAACTCAGGGACAGGGAGTGTAGGGTAGGAATAGTCTGAGAACTCAGGGACAGGGAGTGTAGGGTAGGAATAGTCTGAGAACTCAGGGACAGGGAGTGTAGGGTAGGAATAGTCTGAGAACTCAGGGACAGGGAGTGTAGGGTAGGAATAGTCTGAGAACTCAGGGACAGGGAGTGTAGGGTAGGAATAGTCTGAGAACTCAGGGACAGGGAGTGTAGGGTAGGAATAGTCTGAGAACTCAGGGACAGGGAGTGTAGGGTAGGAATAGTCTGAGAACTCAGGGACAGGGAGTGTAGGGTAGGAATAGTCTGAGAACTCAGGGACAGGGAGTGTAGGGTAGGAATAGTCTGAGAACTCAGGGACAGGGAGTGTAGGGTAGGAATAGTCTGAGAACTCAGGGACAGGGAGTGTAGGGTAGGAATAGTCTGAGAACTCAGGGACAGGGAGTGTAGGGTAGGAATGATCTGAGAACTCAGGGACAGGGAGTGTAGGATAGCAATAGTCTGAGAACTCAGGGACAGCGGGTGTAGGGTAGGAATAGTCTGAAAACTCAGGGACAAGGAGTGTATGGTAGGAATAGTCTGAGAACTCAGGGACAGGAAGTGTAGGGTAGGAATAGTCTGAAAGCTCAGGGACAAGGAGTGTAGGGTAGGAATAGTCTGAAAGCTCAGGGACAGGTAGTGTAGGGTAGGAATAGTCTGAAAGCTCAGGGACAAGGAGTGTAGGGTAGGACTGATCTGAGAACTCAGGGACAGGGAGTGTAGGGTAGGAATAGTCTGAAAGCTCAGGGACAGGGAGTGTAGGGTAGGAATAGTCTGAAAACTCAGGGACAAGGAGTGTCGGGTATGAATAATCTGAGAACTCGGGGACAAGAAGTGTTGAAAGGAAGACATGTCTCGAGGTGTGTTTGTTGCAGGAAGCCGAGCGCTGGCAACAGAAGCTCGAGGAACAATTGGACTATAAGAAGAGGAGAGAAGAGTTATTGATAAAACACAAGCAGCAGATGGAGTTCTTGGTGGACATGAGGAACCACGTTGTCAAACAACAGCGGCTACAATTGGAACGTGAGTGCAAGTCAGTACTCATTTCAAGCTTGGGAAATGTTGTTTCACAGCTTTATGTTGATCATTTTAGTGAAACTGTTGCTGGTTCATATATTCTCAAACGCTAGTAACCTCTCAAATGATTGTTCCCAGTGGCCCTACAAGACATAAAACACAGAAGAAACAAACAAAATAGAGATAAAAACTTCAGACAGAAATCCATCGCGATGATGAACGCCATGTCGAAGGCTTGGGATGTGAGTGGAATCACGCTATAAAACACATTCATTGTAGTAGACAGTAAAACTACTTCTGTGAGTAGCCTATATTTCCTTCCATGTGTGATGAATTTAATTCCCAAAGTAGACTGCCGGTTACAAGGAGGTTGATGTTCGAATCCCGGGACTAAGGGTGATATTTTCTCACTCCACACAAATCTGATCGTATTTCCTCTAAATTCTGCCTTCCTAATCTCTGGTCTAGTAATTTAAATATGTGGATAGCCCATTTTAGTACTAAGATACAATACACGAAACAAAAATAAATTAAATTACTACTAGTGTGCTATTGGTTGTATGTGCAGGGCCATTCCAATAATGTGAGGGAAGTATCCAAAGCCGACGTGAGGAGCACTCTTGCTTCAACCATTAACATCATGAAGAACAAAGGACAAGGTAGGAGCAAAGTCTACCTGCATCATATTCATACGACACCTGGATACAAGAATCAAACCCGGGACGCTTGGACAATGTTATACCACTGAACTATCCAGGATTCGTCCCGTGTTTAAGGTCATGCTTCACTCATATTTACATTGGCGTACTAAGCCTATGGTGCCTGGTTCGATTCCCGTGTCCACTTATAATTTTTCAGTTTTCAGAATTTGATATCTAGATGGAGTAACCCTCACTAAATCAAATATAATAGCTCTGGCTCTGATTGATTACTGGCTTTGATTCTGCATTAGACAAGTTCTTATAACTTAGCATTTCCTATTCAAAATTAACTGCACAATTTTATTATTCAAACAAAGATTTGTATTTATTTTATAACAGATGTTATTTTTAACTGAGAGGATATTTTGTAGATTGTAATGCTGTCCAAAAACCACGTACATATGCCAATTAATGGCCTAAAGGCGACTTAATTCTATCTCTGGCTCACATGCATAGGATGGAACATTCTGCACTTCTTACAAGTACTGTAACCTGATTCAAGGTTTCACAGTCATTACTATGGACAAAGTCTTCATTTTCTTTTCTTTTTACTTTCCCACAGTGGATACCAATCAGGGTAATTATGGTCACAATCCCAAACTGTGTCCCATTTTACTAAAATTTTCAAGAGTAATCCATGCATTTAGAAAATGAGACGCTCCTTACTTTAAAAAAAAAAAAGGATACGTACAATGTTTATTGTAGAATTTTTTCAAAGCTAAATACCCAAGTGAAAATTCTAACTATTAAAAAAAAAAGCCTCTACACACGGACAAATACATTACAAAAAGACCAATAGGGAGATTTAACTGTTCTTCTCTTGTCAGAATGACTCACTCACGGATTGTTTCTAGTGTTTATGCAATGAGCAATATTTCCAAATAATGTTGGTTGTAACTTGAAATTACAAGCAACTACACACAGTGTGATGCATTGAGGGGATTGTAATATGAGACTCAACAAGACTAACACAAACCCAAGAGCGGTATTCGACTGGGGAACTCCCATTTCACGTGAACCCGCATCTCCATACCCCTTGCATATAAAGTAATATGGTCTACATGACAGAGAGCAGACATTGAACAAAGACAAGGATGCTGTGAACATAATCTCATATAGACAGAATGCAGGCATTCCAGATGATTGTTGGTGCCAGTAGCTAAACCTTTCTAATTAGTTATCATTCTTAGATTCACCTGCAAGAAGTATCATTTATATGTAGGCATTTTAAATAATATATTGTTTCTGGTACATCCATTAAGGTGTTGGAGAACCAAGGACATTTATTGTAATCAAATGAGTAAGTGGGGCTGAGAAAAGAAGGGAAATAGTTTTTTTAGCACCGTGTCTTGCTAACCGTTCGGGTTATACGCTTATATAATAATTACACTAATGTGTTAGTGTGTTAGTAATCGGCCGTCTATACTATCGAAAGAGTAGTGCCTTAGACCATGCAGCCATCGAAGCTGGTACTTGGTTTTATTAACTGTAAAATTATACTTGAGGAACTCACGCAATCCGGCCCTTCCCCATCTATCCCCTCTTTGAACACACATAAAATGGTATTGATATATTACATCCATGGACGCAGAAAGGTTGCGGTCGGGAAACTAAAACATATCCAAACATGCCAATATATGCCAAACATATCAAATGCTAAGAAGAAACCAGGAAAATACTGATTATGGTCAGTGAGACACTGCGTACTTTGGCTGATCTCTTAGAACATGTAGTTAGTATACTAAGAAAAAGACAGAGGAAATTTATGAGATAAAAACAAATACAGGAACAAAAAAGCATATGTCACCGTCAAGACTCAGGAGGGATAAAGATAGAGCTTACAGTTTCAGAGGAGACCAAGATGGGACAGTAGGTAAAGGAGAAGGAGTGAAAGAGAAATTAAGTGGAGGAACTAAGAAAGGAGGGGTCCTAAAGGAACCAGTGGAAGTAATGAACGAAGAAAAGAGTACATGGAAATTCTGGCGAAGGGGAGTGGGATATGACTAAAAGGTAAACAGAAGACCAGGGGAAAAAGAGGGAGTCAAAAAGAAGAATGGATTAAGGCAGCATTAATGTGGGGAATGCCAGGCCTCCACCATGGTTCGGATTCCACGTTAAACTGTAGGTCCTTCATTTCATCTCACAATCACCCTACCAAAATCACCCTACCATTACACATTAGCGTAAGTGCGTATAACCCGAACGGGTAGTAAGACGCGGTGCTAATAATAATAATAATTAAGGCAGCAAATTAAATTTATAAAACAGGAAGGAAAGGTAGAAGACAGGAGCAAAGGTAGCTTCTAGGAGACAGGTGATTGTGACAGGCCTGAATAAAAAGAGAGGGCACATATAGAAATTGACAACCTGAGCAAGATAGTAGGTGAAGGGGAGATTAGGGAGAATATATATGGGAACTTCAAGGAAACCTTAAATCTATCAAGACTAGACGAACCAAACGTACTCTAATTAGTACTATGTCATCTTATAAGAACTAGACATGAGAAAGGGAGGAAAATAACATTTCAAACTGTAGAATTCCAAGATAGAATTAAGTTTAAAACCATTAATCTACCTACCGAGTATGGGGAGCTCAAGATTATGTTGGAAAATATGTCAGGAAGAATAAATAAAACCTTAGATGAAAGGATTTTATTCGAACAAATGATAAGAGCCCATAGGAGAGTAGAATTCAACTCTCCCCTACCTTGGCCACAGTGTTACACTCATACGTACCACCCTTAAATGTAAAAATACCGAATTCAGGAGTATGGATTGAAATTAAAAGTAGGACAATTAAATGCTATGAAGAGTGCGATGGTTCTTCAGGAAGTACGAGTCATGGCCCAAAAATTAGAACTGGACATACTATGCCTACGGGATCCATATACATTAAGGGACTAGTAGCGTACATGCCGGTGACTACAGGGATCATGGTGGAAGGCGGAGCACCTATGAGTACAGTAGTAATTTTTAATAAAAATATAACGGCAACTAAAGTACTTCACTTTTGTAGTGACAAAGTGACCTGCGTGGAGTTGAATACAACGGTGGGAAGCTACATACTTTTAAATATGAATTTTCAATACCGGAAACAAATGGAACCGTACACTAATTTGCTAGAGGAAATAAGCAGAACTTTTAGAAATTTGTCCCTCATAATAACATCTGATGCACATGCAAAGTCACCGCTGTGGCACAGCTATAAAAGGCAATCAAGCAAGATCGGAGGAACCCAGGTTTGATACCGGATAATAGGGAAGAAATCCTTGACGAAGCAATCACGGCTCTGCATCTTGAGGTATTAAATAAACCGGGAAACCCTCCTACTTATGTGGATAGGGCTGGGGCCAATAGAAACATTGAAGTGGCGATATGCAATGGTTAGGCTTCAGAAAAAATTAGGGAGTGGCAAGTGGAGGACCAAGTTACCTCTAGTGATCACAATCTGATAAGGTTCGAGATGAGAGGGAAGCTTGAAGAAGAAGCAACAGAGTGGAACAGCAGGAAATACGATATGAAGAGGGCTAACTGTAATATTTGCAAGGAGTCTCTTGTCCTCCCATCTGTGACAGTGGAAGGGGGTAATGTTGATGAAATAGCAAACAACTATCAAGTAAAACCCATGAAGCCGTGCGCAGTGTAATAGCGCTTAGGAGGGACGTTGGAGCGGCAACAAACAAAGCCTGGAATTATCGGTTGCAGTGGCTACGAGATGAATCTCACCTGGCGAGAAAGAGATGTCAAAGATTTAGGGATCCTTAAGGAAGGAGAATCTTGTTGGGGATCTATAGGGAAAATAAGGGGAGCTTTGAGTCAGCACTAATAGAGGTGAAGAGGACCAGTTGGGAACGTTATGTAAGGGCGGAATTAGAGACGAGCCCTTGGGGAGTTCCATTAATATCACCACAGGAAAGATAAGACCTCCAACCACGATATCAACCTTGAAGAAGGAAGATGGATTAATGACAACAGGTTGGAAAGACTCGGCTCGCTTGCTGATGAGAACGCTTCTTCCTGATGACTCAAAAGTAGGGTAAACCGAAGAACACCAAGCACTAGTAAGGCAAATGAAGCAGGTGTACCAGACAGGAGAGGAAGAGACAGAATCTGTAACTACCAAAGAAGTTAAAGATATAATTAAGAACCTAAAGAACAAGGCCCCTGAGCCAGATAGGATCCCTGTGGAGGTACTAAGGGCAAGGGTAGAAAAGATAGCGCCTTTCTTGGCTGAGCTACTCTATTAATATTTGGCCTAAGGTGGGGTCCCAAATGTTTGCAAGCAGGGAGAAGTGGTAGTCATCATAAGGGGAGAAGGGTAGATGGGGAACCAGTGGAAATGGTAGGT
Organism: Timema douglasi; assembly: GCA_901482245.1. Lineage (NCBI taxonomy): Eukaryota > Metazoa > Arthropoda > Insecta > Phasmatodea > Timematidae > Timema > Timema douglasi. Next base: position 31,335 of record CABEEJ010003198.1, read on the forward strand.
GAACATTTTCACTGTTACCGTCGAAAGCGGAAAGAGTATAATTAAAACATCTCAAACATTCCCAGGGGCTCGTTCATTTCCTGACTGGCAAAGGGACCGTATAAAGCTTCTTTATACGAAAGGGGGCTGGTAGAAAGTCCACCATGTGAGTGTCGAAGGCTGGCAACCCCAGAACATGTGGTTCTGGAATGCCCTTAAAAGGAAGATATTAGGAGAGAACTGGAAGAATGCCTCATTGGGAAGACAGTTTGTACAATGATAAGGAATGAGAAGGAATGCAAGTAGCTAAATATCTTAGCGGACAAAGTGTTGAAAGAGGAGAAAAAGAGATACGTTCAGGAAATTCTGGTGAGGAGGGCTATTGCTAACCGTGATGCGCGACAAAGAGAGTATCAATCAGGTGGAGATGACTCAAGCGGAGTTTCAGATACCTCGGAGATAAGTACGAGTTAAAGTGAAGTTTAGTTTGAATGAAGTAGGTAGAGAGATAATGTCGATCATACACAAAATCACATATAATTACAAATGACAGAAGAAACTGGCAAGCAGAAGCAACAAGATGAGACTATACTCAGTGCATCTGGAAGGGGGACCGTCGGCGGAGTTTCCATTTGCTGAGGTGACTGAAGACAAGAGACGTACCACCCAAGAGTCAGCATGTGACGCTCAAATCCGGGAAAATGACGGAACTCACTCCGAGGTAATCCAGCTTCATACTATTGGGAACAAGAAAGAAGATGGAGAGGACAGTGGACGGGCCTCCAGGATCATCGGAAGAAGTGACGATTTCAAATGCAGCCAACGCGCACCAGGAAGGACTAAAGTAATATTAAGGAATATCGTAAGAAAATGTATAAAAAGATTTGTCCAGCACTAGAGTAACTTAGGTTAGTTCTTGAATGAACCAATTATTATGATAGATTAGGGAAATAATTAAATCTTATTAGATTAAATTAGTATAGATTAATTTTAGGATTTTCCGCCAGTGGTTTCACTAGTAGGTAGCCGGAGCACCATTTTTGATAGGGCGCTTCCCCAGGTGGCGGATAGGGGAAGGCTCGCCACAACTGGAGAGTGCCCGGTGCTCACTGGTAACGGTGAGCTCTGGGAGTGACAGGTGTGGAGGGTACCGGGGAAATTAAGAATACCCGGGGCTAGCCGACTGGAGTGATACAAAAATAATTAGTGGAAACAAATTAGAACTTAGATTTAAATAGTAGCCAATAATAGCACATTAGATAAATTAAATAAAAGGGATACAAGAAAATTGTGCAATTAACGTTTGTATGAAAATAGGACTCAGGTTAAAATTGTTAGAAAGCGAGTTAAATAGTCAAGGTAAAGAAAAAAACTCAATATATAAGTATACAAACTTTCATTGGCTGAATGCATAGAAAGATTTCTTAGTGGGCCCCTTTTAGAAAAACTATATTTCAATACCCTTGATTACATCAACTTTCTAATAGAACTGCCACCTATGGGTTTTTCCACACCCTTATCTGTTGCAGATGTATTGAACACCCTCCAAGCGGCCAAAGAGAAGCTGGAAAGAGATGTCTCAGTGGTGAGGTCTAACATCACACTTAACACTCTTTAAACTCATATAGCATTTTATTACCCGCATGGGTGAGCACCCAGACTGGTTGCCATTCTCTTATGGTCTGTTTTCTCGGTAACGTTGGGGTTAGAGTTCTAATCCTGGCCAATTGTACTGCGGGTGATTTTTACTAAATGTTTTTACCTATTGCAAATGCAGATGCAATTTATTTAAATTCTACTTTTTTCATCAATACACCACTAGTATAGTTAAAATGTGCATAGCCACAACAGCTAGATGAGATGTGGTGACAAAATTATTTTTATTTCAACAAGTTGTTTTAATATTAACACATACTCACCCCACGAGAGAAACGTGATTGTTTCATTTCGAGCGGAAAACCTAATCATGTTCTCCCTTAATATAATATACATAAAGTTAGAGATAAGTTTTTATGACTTAACAACTTGCCAGTGGCGTAACGACAGACGTCTAGGAAGAGACACTCCCCTTTCCACCCTCACCACTATGTTGAACCAAAAAATACTCATGGCCCGGTCGTCTAAATAGCTTCTAAAGCAAGCCTGGGAGCTCATATTAGTTGACCGTTCGTATATAAAACTGGAATGTAGGGATGGTTCAATATGTGATGTGTCCTATGGGATATGTATTTGTCAAATATAATAGAACATGTTTCTGCCATCAGTACCTTATGGGCATCACAAAAACCAAAGATAATATGCACCAGTTCTACCAGACTTATTCTAAAGGCACTTGTTGTTCAAACCTTTCTAGAAAAGACCCTTAGAACCCTGTGTAGCTCCAGTATACACACAATACATAGCTTGGATTTCTGTAACTAGGAGTTTTAAATGTACTCTTTGTTTACCCTGAAAGATAGCAGTATTACACTATGGCCCAATCTTATAAATGACACCATAGTGTAACCAAACAAGGTAGCATTCTTACTTTGACTGATTACACTATGACCCTATCTTATAACCTTAGTGGAACCAAGTAAGGTGGCAGTCTTACCTTGACTGATTACACTATGGCCCTATCTTATAAACTACACCATAGTGGAACTAAGCAAGGTAGCAGTCTTACCTTAACTGATTACACTATGGCCCTATCTTATAAATGACACCATAGTGTAACCAAACAAGGTAGCATTCTTACTTTGACTGATTACACTATGGTGATGTATTATAAGCTACACCATAGTGTAACCAAGCAAGGTAGCAGTTTTACCTTGACTGATTACACTATGGTCCTATCTTATAAGATATACCATAGTGGAATCAAACAAGGTAACAGTTTTACCTTGACTGATAGCACTATGAGCCTATCTTATAAGCTACACCATAGTGGAACTAAGCAAGGTGGCAGTCTTACCTTAACTGATTACACTATGGCCCTATCTTATAAGCTACACCATAGTGGAACTAAGCAAGGTAGCAGTCTTACCTTTACTGATTACACTATGACCCTATTTTATAAGCTACACCATAGTGGAACTAAGCAAGGTAGCAGTCTTACCTTAACTGATTAAACTAGAGCCCTGTAGTATAAGCTACACCATAGTGGAACCAAGCAAGGTAGCAGTCTTACCTTCACTGATTACACTATGACCCTATAGTATAAGCTAGATGATAGTGGGACCAAGTAAGGTAGCAGTCTTACCTTGATTGATTACACTATGTCCCTATCTTATAACCCTAGTGGAACCAAACAAAGTAGCAGTCTTACCTTCACTGATTACACTATGACCCTATAGTATACGCTAGGTGATAGTGGGACCAAGTAAGGTAGCAGTCTTACCTTGATTGATTACACTATGACCCTATCTTATAACCCTAGTGGAACCAAACAAAGTAGCAGTCTTACCTTCACTGATTACACTATGACCCTATAGTATAAGCTAGATGATAGTGGGACCAAGTAAGGTAGCAGTCTTACCATTCACTGATTACACTATGACCCTATCTTATAAGCTACACCATAGTGTAACCAAGCAAGGTAGCAGTCTTACCTTGACTGATTACACTATGACCCTCTAGTATAAGCTAGATGATAGTGGGACCAAGTAAGGTAGCAGTCTTACCTTGACTGATTACACTATGACCCTATAGTATAAGCTAGATGATAGTGGGACCAAGTAAGGTAGCAGTCTTACCTTGACTGATTACACTATGGTCTTATGTTATAAGCTACACCATAGCGAGAACAAGCATGGCAGCAGTCTTACCTTCACTTATTACACTATGGCTCTATATTTTAAGCTTCACCATACTGACCCGCTGCAGTGGTCACACGGTCTAGTAACAAGTAACAAAACAATTGAGTGGTGTAACACTTAACCTCCGACTCATTTGAACTCTTTATTTCCTCATTCCTGGCTGCCACCTTCTACCGCACTTAGATCAAAATAACCGGAAGGTTAGCCAATCTATGTTTATTTTTCAATTATAAAACATAGCTACTAATAGTTGGACAACCTTATAAAAATCACAAGAGGGAAGCAGCAGGTGGAGGGGGGATAGGGGTGCGCCTGAGCTACCTATGCCCACGGTACCAAACACATAAGCCCGGGGCTTGTGCCCCTAAGGCACTTGTGTTCTATTTATGTCTACTATTGGTATTAATTGCACGTTGCTCGGGCAATTGAGCTTGTTCCCTGGTTTCCTCGTTGACTACGTCTTAAGTTGAACCAACGCTCTTTTATTCTAATTATTGTCTTAACCGTAAAAAAGAATTTCTACAAGTAAAGACACTATCTGTCTACTACTACTCTACTGAGTTCTTGTAGCTGTAATATTTATATTGTCATTGAATAAAATATCTACTCTTGTTACCTCCATGCCTATCATTTCTCACAGTTGCCATTCTCTCATCAGACAAATACGGGTTCATTTCCTTTAAATTTAACCTTCCTCATCCCTAACTGATAAGCATAATTAGTACGTAAGCATATAACCTGAATGGGAAGTAAGATGCACTGCTAAAATTAAATAAAGAAAATAAACCATAGTAGAACCACGCAAGGTAAGTTTGATACCTTTCAGAATAAACAAAGGGTACATAAATATCATAGGGGTCATTTGCATTTGTGATTAATTCTATAAGCTGATTAAAAAAAACCTTAGTCATTTGTGTATTTCTTCAAATATGGACTTTCAATTTTCTAAATAAAACCAGTTCATTGTTCTTTTGATGGTACTAAGTGTCTCATTTGATGATATTATTGGGAGGAATGTGTGATTGTGTCCCTGTAACAATGCTCATGATATGTATAGTATACTTTAGCTCGTGTTAGTTGAAATCTTGTTTTTATTACAGCCTGAAGGTGTTTCTGTAGCCATAGATGAACTACTCGATGCTGTCATAAGACTTCACATCCGTTGCAAAATATATTCAATGTTGAATGAAGTAGCCCTCAAACTTCTACAGGTACAGAAACAAGTGTAGAATTCTTCATATTATTATTCAATTAAATATTAAAAGTATATTTTTTACTTGGAAATGTATTGAAAAAAAAAATCCGGTTATTTCTTAGATTAAATCATTAATATGTTAACTTCAAAACATGTCTAGAAAATGGAATTGCTTGAATACATAGAATAGTGAGACAAATTTTAAAGATGAAACGTTAAAATACTTAAGGACAATCGAGGATTTGAAAAAATATTGGATACGAGATATATTTTTTAAAATTTCAAGTTGGAAATTGTTTTTAAGATTTTTTTTATTCATCGTAAAAGGAAGGTATAGCACTATTTAAAATAAATTAACAGCCAGATTCCAGACCATTAGTTTAATATTTTAACTGAATGTAATATGCTAGTGAATGCATTATGTTAAAAAATAATGCTAAAGCAGCTGTTTCGATCAGCGAGAAAGTGTCAGTCATGCTACACGGCTTAAAATACAATGGTCTATTTCATTTTCTGGAACTATTACTCTATTCTGTCTAGGCTTATACTCTCTTTCACCCTTCACCTACAACTAACCTTTGTCATGTCAAAATTTAGAGTTATTTTACATCAAACCTAGTATAATAGCTCTGCAAATATATTAAAAAAGTTGTTGAAAATGAGCTTATGTTACATTTTCACACCTTTTTCTCTATCAATAAAACTCAAAATGTTGGGTTGTTGGAATCTTTCATCTTTATTTTGGTGTACACCATATTTTGAAATAATGCATCGTAGAATTAAATAATGCATTAGGGCTGAACTTCTTCGCAGAAATTTCTCACTTACAGTGTCATTGACATTAAGTTACTGATTATATTTTCTACAGAAAATTAAAAATTAATGTAGTGGAGTAAGGCTATTTATGTTCATAATGTGTTTTAAGATTTGAACTAAGTTACAGAATAAAGATTCTGATATGAGATTTATATTTAAAAAAGAATTGATCTAATATAAAATAGGTCCTACAGCATATTTTCTGATAAACTTGTTATTCTCACTTGCATTGACGAAGGCTCGGCCTGAAACAAATTTTTTGGATCTGTTTTTTGCTAGACTCTGGATTCCCAGAGAAACTCCCTCACGGGAGAGGAGCAAAGGTGGCCACACTGGGTTTTAAGACGTGCAAATTTCTCGACCGTGCAAGAATTCAAACCAATCAGGTAATACAACACCAACATAACATTTTAACAAGTACAGACACACCCAGCATTAACATACACAATGGGTCCAGAGAAAGTAAGTATCACCAATAAATGTACTGCACTACAATTGTAATATACATGCATAGCGGATGTACAGTAGCCCCATGGCTTTTTTGGTGCTGACTGACAGCTCACAGCCGACTTATGACAGTCAACATTTAGGTATATACCTACATTTTGACTGTCAGAAGTGACAGCTGCTAAACACATGTTTTTGCAGATCATATGGTTCGGCGTAGGGATACATAATTTGGTCTGGTAACTTTTCAAAGCCTCAGTCAGCACCAAAGAAGTCATGGGACTACTGTACATAGTATTCACTTAATCACAGAGTGTAAGACAATAGCATAGAAATACGAAACGAAAGTGTTTTAAAAACTTATAACAACGACAGGGGTCCACAAGTAGTTGGAAGGTGATCGGTCTGTGGCGTCGTACATGTGTATGTACTCGAGTGTGTTGGTGTACCAGGGTACACTTGACACAGGGCCATATGCAAGAGCATCACTAAGTGGATGCTTGATAGTGTGAGTTGACCCTTAGTGGCGTTATTTTACTTGCCTTATTATAGGCCAGAAGGTGTAACATGAGAATGCTCAGGATTACACTAACACGTCAGTGTGGTATCCCAACCCAGACCTCCCAGTTACAAAATGTTAAATTTGAGTACTTAATAATGGAAAAACCCCACAAGTACTCAACAGTAAGCCAATATTTTTATTGCTGATCACTGAAAGATTATAATTATTAATAAAATGAAAAGTTTATCTGTTGTCATGAACATTTTCTAATATTTACCGCATGGAGAGGTCTGAAATGGTAAAATTAGTAGCCCCTGTGCACAAACATGTGCACCTCGAAAGCTGGAATTCTAAATTCTTGATTATATTTTTTTAAATATATTAAATACTTGGTCGGAAGAAATAAAATGAAGAGATTTTTTTCTCTTGTTTGTTTGAAGCAAAGAAAAGCATTGTCTGGAGTAGTCACAATGTATAACGTGGTTACCTCAGTAAACGCCAGGTAATTATGCTAATTTATAATAAAATTAGAAAGTTGTCAACTCCCCCGTTGCTAAATTATGTTTTATAAAAGTATATTTTGTCTTCCTTAGAACCTCGAAGATTAAATATTCTCTTGCGGAGAGCGGTCACTTTCAAACAAAGCGGTCCAATGCTGGCAAATTGAAGAGTAGAGTTAACTCAGGGGTAAGAAATCACTTTAAAAACAAAACAGAATATGTTTTTAAATACACACAAATTTGAGAATTGAGAGTTTGAAAATAGTACAATATGAAAACAGTGAAAAAATACTGTTAATTAATGTAATGCAAGTGATAGATAAGGAAGCACAGTTAGGTTAGGACGTAGAAAGGAAAAAATAAGTGTGTGTGTGTGTGTGTGTGGTTCCATATAAAAAAAATTGAGTGGAGCATTGCTATTTGTAATGAGACTGGAAATGGTACAGGAAAACTCGGGGAGGAAAGAAAGAACGCTATGTTTGCTGATGACTTGATAGTGTGGGGGGAGAAGGAAGAGGAAGTACAGGAACAACTACAAGAATGGAATGAGGAAGGGAAAGAGTGTGGAATGAAATTTAGCAGAGCAAAGTGTGAAGTGATGGTAATGACAAGGAAGAGGATAAGGTCTTGTAAATCTATAAGGTTGGATGGAGTTGAACTAAGAAAATTACATAATGTATCTTGGAAGCATGATTGAGAAGAAATATGTAAGTAGAGAACACCTTACGAGAATAGGATAGCAGAGAAAGTTGTTCTTTAGGTATGAGAAAGGCCTGTTATGGAGAAGAGAAGTGCCCTTGAGGTGTACAAATTTTTTGTACAGGGCATACTTTGTACCCATTGTGACACATGCAGTATAAACATGAACAATTAATGTAAGAGAGACTCGGAGAAACAAGATTGGGAATAAAGTTGTTCGGGCAAGAGTGAGAGTACAGGGAGTACATAAGATAGTGGAGGAAGCATAACTGAGATGGTATGGTCATACAATGAGGATGGAGGAAAAGATGCGAAAGAAAATGATGGAAATGAATTATACAGGAAAAAGACCGCAAAAGGAGGCCAAAAAAGAAATGGGAGGAGCTGATAACAGAAAGTGTTCAAGTGAGAGGAGGAGAATAGAAGCAATTAAAGGAGAAAGAGTAGTGGAAGGACAAAGGAAGATGGAGGTATTTTACTAAATTGACAAAGCTACAGGCTGGAAACTGTTAATGATAAGGAAGAACAAATAAACTTTTCTCTTCATTTCTTCACACTTCCAAATTCTCTTCTCCTTTCACATCAAAAAATAAACAAAAATAAAAACAAGAAAATGCAAACTTATCAAAATATAACCGCAATTTTCTTCTTGTTTTTTTACGTCAAATGATAAATCAATATTTACATAAATTTAAAATCTTGTATAGCTATCTAAGTGATGAGTAGATGGAGGTTTTGTCTGTATAAAGTCCAAATCCATCTCTCATTTCTTTTTTTATCATTTACATTACATTATTATATAGTAGGGTTGGGCCAAGTCGACTTTTTAAATTTAAAGCAAGCTCAAATCGAATATCTTTGTGAAATATTCAAAGCTGAATCAAAGTTTGAAATGTTTTGCTGTTTTATGCTTGAAAAATTATTATAGTGTGATTATTTATATAACTTTTATGCACTAAAATCACTTGAAAAATGTTTTATTGTATACTTGTTTGTAATATTTTGTTCTAATCTGATAAACCAAACTATCATCCAATTATTATTAAGTTACTTAATTTTTTCATATGAATATTAATTTTTAATGTACATAACAGCTCATAATGAAAATAATTGTAAGATAGCTCTAGTATTTTTGCTGGCAAAACTTTGTGTCAAAGCCGAATGGCCGAAGCAAAGTTGTAAATGCTGATATTTGTTTAGAAGCTACGCACACCCCTAATGATAAGTTTTCCTGCAGTTTTCATAATTTTTAAGTCTTTAGGCAGTTAATTTTTTTCTAATCAACATATTTGATACCATTTCCTCTTGTTTCAGACTAGTGATATATGCCACACAGTTAGGTAAGTGTTAAGACCAGTCTGATTACTGTGTTCTGTAATTCATGTGCATGTGAAACTACTCACTGCACTGAGGTTGTCAAAGATACAAAGTTTGTAGTATAACTAGGTGACAGTTCAAACATTTTGTGATTTTTGTTATAGTCTATAGCTCAAAACATTTTGTTAGACCTATCATACATTAAAAAGTTTTAAATATAATAAATACCAGTACTTGGACCTTATTTGCACGTTTCCTTTGTCCCCTTAAGTTTTGGAATTGTGGACACCATTGAGAACATAGAGGTTGACACTCCTCTGATCAGCGTCAAAGATAGGCCACCAACACCAGTGGTAAGACGAGCTCCTTAACTTCACAAACTAATACAATCATAGGAACCAAAGCTCTGAGTTGTAAGTAGCCTACACTAAGACTTCGGTAGAATAGAGCCTTTTATAAAATACAAACATATATTTTTATATTATTATAACATATCTTTCAAAAGTGACAGATGCAGATTACATGATTTGATGTATGAATACCTGAAAGTAGATCTCAGATAAACTTCTTCATATGAAAATTGAACTCTAAATTTTGTCAATTTTATTTTTAGCACTCCTACTTATTACCTGTTCGGGTCATACGCTTGTGTGCTAACTACGCTAATGGTTTAAGGGATTAAGAAGATTATATTTAGAGCAAGTGTACCCACATTTCCGTGGAAAACTATTTTGGAAAAAACCACACTCAGTACACCCGACTGAGATTTGAACCTCGATCTCCCTGTCATCGTTAGTCTAGTCTACTGTGATAGTATGTGTTAGACCACGCAGCCACCGAAGCAGCTATATATAAGTATTAGTGTCATGTGTTAATTCTCTATGATACTACTTACTGCATTATAAACCATCAATTATCTTGTCTTAAAATTGTACATCACCTATACCCATTAAGGCAGTCTTACCTTGATTGATTACATCAGGGGTCCCCAAACTTTTTTTGAGTGGAGAGCCACATTAAAATAATGAAAGGGCTAGATGGCCCAGATCGAATAAGAGAAATAGTATAAATATGATCCTTTTTTTTAGCACCTCATCTTACTACCCGTTAGCATTATACATTATATAATAACTACGATAATGGAGAGGGATGAGGAAAGTTGAAATCAGGGGAAGTGTACCCGCATTTACATAGAGTGGGAAAACATTTAGGAAAAATCATTTTCAGGACACCCGACCAGGGTCGAACCATTATCTCCCCATCATTGGCAGTCTACTCTATTGGGAGAGTTGGGAGATTAGCACTTTAGACCAAGAGCATGCGGCCACCAAAGCGGGTTATATCATTATTAAACATAAATAGCTATAGGTATATTATTTTCTCTAGGAAACAATGCAACTCATTGTGATGGCCCTGTTATAATATGTGTCATAGTGGAAACCATCAAACAGGGTGTCTACTGAGTTGGAGAAACAAAAATTAGCGTCTTTTTGGTGACTTATTTTGACCACAAAATTCCTTCGATAAATGGTTGAGCATTATATAAAGCATATATAGGCATAATGTATTCACACACATTACACGTTAACTTTATGGTGAACGTTAACCTTATCCTTGGTATCACGGTAAAACAATCAGGCAACTTGCGGCTAGCATGACATCATGGGTAGTTTTATGATGCGCGGGAAATTCAAACAAAAATATTTTCGTAACCATGTCCAAAATATTGAAAAGTCAGGACTTTTCAGGAATTTCGTGACTTTTTTGACCCAATAGACACCCTGAGTCAGCTTGGAGTGTAGATTATATAGTGAAACATTTTGTTTGTAGCCATCACTGACTGAACTAGTAGAGGCTATTTTCGAAGATCCCATGCTCACGACTGAAGAAGAAATAATGCAGGATTTTATTCATGAAAAGACTAAAATAAAGAAGACATTGCGCAAGATGGCCAAACATTTGTACCGGGCCATCATCTTTATGCCTGACCACATACTGGACGCCAACAAAAGGAAGTTCATTAGGCGGCAATTCTCCCGCTCATCTCAAAGAGGTAAGTTGGACAACACCATTGTAAACCAAGCTACCATCACGCCAAAAAATACACTACAGCGAGCAAATAATTACTATCTAAACTAACAAAATGTTCAATAGTTTATTATTTAAAATAAAAACTAGGGATGGGACCCTTGGAGCCTTAAGAATATTATAGATTCAAAAAAATGTCTTAGACTCAAATACTTGAAAAAAAAATCTCTTCTTCGATATCTCAATTAAAATTTGGTTTAGAGCTCCAATACTGCTTATTGGTGGTTTAGAACCATTTTTATTATAACATGAACCCAACAACCAGGCCCCAGACCAGTAATTTAACACTCAACTAAACGTATGAAAGTTATGACTAAATTGATTAAAAGAAATAATGTCAAACATTTAGTTATTTCTTTTATTCTATTACTCCCTTATATTTATATTTCCTCTTATGTTCATAATTATTTCCAAAATTCAGATTTGAGATTTTAAGGTAAATTGGAGATTCAGATTCTGAAAATAGTGGATTCGACCCAACTCTACTCAAAACTCACATTCAATTTTAAGAACTATTAATACACTCTGAACTTTAACAATATATATGTTTTAACACAATAGCAAAAATTTGAGGTATGTTCCATTTTCAAAAGGGAAAATGAGTTTAAAGAGAATTTATTTTATAAAATTAAATAAAAACATCAATGTTTATTTAAAGTTTGCCAAATGTATAAGAGTTTTTAATTGTAAAAGGATGGGCGTGTTCCCAGTAACAAATGGCCATTTCTAATCTATCATATCTAATTCTCGGCACATAAAAAGCCAGCCTAAAAGCGGAGTTAATTCTAGAAACAAATGAAACTTCTCTTCTCACACTTCCATCTTTTGATCATGAATTTTCTTTTTTTTTTCTTTTTTTTAGAAATATATTTTTCATATTAAAAAAGATAGAAATATACAAACAGGGCTAGATCTGCCCTTATGGGCGTGGGGAAAGTGTGGCTCTAAAGGGCACCACACTAGATTAGGTGACAGCGGGGAAAAGACAATTGGGGTGGGAAATATTTAATTTTGTGATTGTATAATAGGCTCCAAGTTTAGGTGATCTAGCAAATATTGTGGGATTGTAAAAACAACTAAAAACATAATCATGTGGTTTGCTTTATTGAATGAGTGAAGCAAGTTCTCAGTTTTAACTCCACCCATTTGCATTTCTCTGTCTGTTATGGATATGTCTTAAGATAACTTGTGAACTCATTAAGGGTGTTGAAGTATTGAAACATTTTGGAGAAATCCAGTTTTTGGCTTCAAATAACAAATTCTGACGGTGTTTTAGTTTCAATTTTTTAAATTGGCTTTAATAGACGTTTTGGCTTAAGAAAATCTGATTTAAAGAAATCTCCAAAACTATTAATTGTAAATAGCCAATTTTTTTAATTTGACGTAATGACTTGCTATAAATGATACTGTAAAGAATATGTCGTTATGATCGCCTGTATATTTATTATTACATAGAAAAGTGATATTCTTATATTGCCATTTGTAATTATTTATTTACTAATTATCTTATTGGTGACCTGGTGGTCTAGGGGTAAGGTGTCAGACTTCTATGCTGGCGGCCGGGGTTCAATCCTCGTTCCTGGCACAGATTTATCTGACACAGATTTATCTGATTATCAAACCCTTCCTTCACCTCTGACAAGACATCTTGTGAATGTGGGGAATGCCAGGCCTCCACCGTGGTTCGGATTCCACGTTAAACTGTAGGTCCTCCATTTCATCTCACAATCACCCTACCATTACACATTAGCGTAAGTGCGTATAACCCGAACGGGTAGTAAGACGCGGGGCTAATAATAATAATAATAATAATTATTATTATTATTATCTTATTGTTTAAGATAATAATAATTATTATTATTATTATCTTATTGTTTAAGAATTTTAAATATATTTTTAGGATGTGGTGTATTAGTTTGGAACAATTTGAAGTTTAATTATGGCCTTTATGAGGTTAAGTTGTTTTTTTTATATTTCAGAATCCATCTCATGGTGTTCACAGCTTTAGTACATTACCTTGCTTAAGCCATTATTGCATGTCACACCTTGTCCAAGAACTTGCATACTTTGACGTAAAATTTAAAAAAAAATCCGACTTTAATTGTTATTTAACAGTTATGGTAAATTCTGTTCTTTAACTTTATGACGTAAATTCTGTTCCGACCAATAAAAGTTCTTGTGTCAATTCCGTCCCATCATTATAAGGGTGCCATGTAAATTGTGTCTCATAATTATCTTTTTATATATATATTACATATGTTATGTTAACATAAAGAAATTAAAACGATGTAGTTATTAAATATGGAAGGTTAGGTTAACTTGGGGGTCGCACATGGTATAAGGTCCCTTGGACAGCGGGTCGCAATTCTTACCTCCCATCACTTGATCGGTCGCAATTGGTCCTCAACCCTCCAAACTATAGTTAGATTTTTTATGGTTTTATATTGTATTTCATATGTTGTTTACATTTAATACATGATGGAATTTACACCATCTTATGCTAATTATGAGACTGAATTTACAGTGTCTAATGCAAATGGCAATAAGGAATTAACACAGGAGCTTAGAGTAATAAAATCTTTGGGACGGAATTTACGTCAACTCTTTTATACATCCTGTCAAATTACTATTTTCTACCTCACCAAATGTATACTTATTTATAGCCTCACTACGCCCATCGTTTCCTGGGCCCCATTTCGAAATTTAGCATTTATAGACTTTTCAGGTTACATGATGTAATCCTTCTACCTGCCTACCAAATTTCAGCTTTACAGCTCATCTATAAGTGGCTATTTTTTATGGCTATACTTACATACTTTTTGCATTAGGATAGGCCGATATAGATTTCAATATTACGCCTGGCCATCAACATTTAATTACACTCATTTCCCATTCCGTTTAGATAGGGATGAGTAAGACCAAATTATATAAGGAGTATACGCATTTGCGTGGAGGGAAAGTAGAAAATTATTTAGGAAAAAATACCTCTCAGTATACCCAGCCGAGATTCAAACTGTGACTTATCAAAGGCAAACCAGATTTGATGTGATTTACACTTAGTCTGTGTGCCCAGCTATGTCGGCGACAATTATCATTTGACAGTGTAACATGTGTGACACATCACATATGAACACTTATTGTACTGCAGTGAAATCTACCTTAACGGACACCTTTGAATAGCGGATTCTTCTTTATAATGTTCCCAGAAAAACACGGGATCTTACAGCGGAACAACTTCCTGGGCCTCATAGAGCTTAATCTTGCCTCCACATATTGAAAAACATAAAATAAGCAAATTCTGTTTACATCATTCAAATGAACATATGGTCACAAATGGAGCCGATTAAAATGATTTAAACAGAATTTGATTATATTATTTTTTCAATTGGGGAGGTCCAGCTTGAGCTCAAGTAGGTCCACCACAATATTAGATAAAATGGCTAATTTTTTAGCATATATGTTCATCTTTAGGCAAATATGAACACAAACGAAGCACAAATGAATCATGTAAACAAAATATTGTCATATTGATTTTTTTCAAAATGTGATGGGCCAAGTTTGAGGTAATATTTTCTTCAAGTTACGGAATAGGGAACTCATGTCGGCCTCCCACATTAAATCTTATCTACAATGTCTAATTTTAGAGCACAAATATAAATCTTCTGGTGCATATTAACATAAAAGGAGTACAATTAAATTTAACAATCACAATTTTATTAAGTAGTGTTTCTAGATATTTGGTGTGCTAGCTTTAGCTCAAGTTAGCCCCCCATATTAGATATTATCTAAAAAGCCTAGATTAACACAAATTTAATGTTCATGTTTGGGCACATATAATCTCACGTAAAATTAGAGCAGTCCCACCTTCCCCCTCTAGTGAAAGTTTATAAAATAGCCTATGTAATATGTATAGTATATTCACGACCTTAGTTTACTTAGATGACAGCTCAAAAAGTTACTAGAAACAGTCCCTAATGTAGCCCTACGCCAACAGCTGACATCCGTCACTTTAGATAACTGTAATGAAAACATGATAATGTATGAATGTAATTGTTAACCACAGTGATTTAGGCCAATATTATTTATATATTTATTTGAGGCCGGGCACAAAGATTATTTATTGTTTTATTCCACTTAAAAAATATTATTCACGGCACTTCCACAAAAGGTTAACGAATATAGCTTCAAAATAGCGACTGACAAATTTAAAGCAAGTGATTGAACATGAAGCAAACAAGTTATTTACAATGAGGATCCACACATTGGATACAAATATTTTATTCAATTAAATATTTCAAAATACGATAAAATAATTTATCATGTAATAAAAAAAATGACAAGTATTTTCTCTTTCCCAAGTAAATACAATGCCAGTATTAAAAAGTTTATGTATGCACCACCACATTACAAATCATAGCTAACATTCCAAAACGGAGAATAAGTACATTCAATCATGTTTAGAATATTGTTTCAAAATGGGTAAAAATCAATTATTAAAAGTAATGAAATAGTGTGAGAAAACTTAAGTTTACATTATTTTAAATGTAAAATATAACATGTAATTAAAAAACTTAACATTCATGACAAAACAATGATATTTTACAAGTGTTGGCGACCCTAAACCTAAACATATGATTTTTGAACTGTCATCCAGGTAAAAACCTATCATGAACGGACTCTTAAGTAATGACCACGGGACTTCAAGATCGTACCTCCCACCCGTTCCTGTCCATCGTTGGGGGTTGTTACAGCAGTTTAAGCCTCGTTTATATTGTAACACATGTTGGCCAACACGATCACAACCAGTTCACAGTGATGATTTGATCGCTGTGGGTCTTTTTGTGATTGTTATAGAGATAGGTTAGTTTGTTACTCGTATGCTGATATAAGTTGATAAATAAAATGCAAGTTATAATATATTTAAATTAAATATATGAAAATTATTTCAATTACTACAGTTTTTTTTTGTCATTGCTGTGCTAGAAGGCTTCAGTGAAACCAGCTAGCCTTATAGAAATCTAGTAACAAGATACCCGAGTTTACCCCCCTCTTGCTCGGCAAATCTTCTACTTCCCCCTTGTCATTGGGGGAGAGGGGGGAAGGACTTTGGCTTCTCACAAAATGTCAAAGGGAGATTAGGATACTAGGCAGGAAAAAGAACTTATGTAGATATTTTTGAAGATGTGACAACAATGCCAGTGCTAAGCGGCATAGATTCACCTTGAGTAGAAAACTTACTCCAAATGACGATAAAAGCATTTTCACTCGGATGTATAGCCTGAAAGGAAGTGGAGGGGAGGTTATTTTACCCCACTCTATCATAATTGGTCACTTAGAATTGAATTTTTAGGAAAAGTTGTTTCCAGTTTCCAAATTATAACATGGACATTTTCAGAGGATGACCTTGATGAAGTAGTGCATCGTCTGACAGATGCAATGCTCTCTCACGAAGATGACGAACTAATGAACAATGAAGCAATGCAGTTTGCCATAGACTTCCTGTTTAAAGACTTCATGCAGCAAACCTACTTTCCAGAAAGTAAGAGCAGGGAGTTTTCCAAATCTGGTCGGGAGAAGTCAAAGTCTGTAACAATTTTCCCACCTCCCGACAAAGATAAGTAATAGTTCCCAATTTTGACAGGTTTATTATGCAGTATGTCATGTCTGGAAGTTGATTATTTTAATATGCACAATCAATCCTCAAATACACAAATCATCAAAATGTATTGGTATTATGGTTTGCCATAACAAAATTTTTCATAGAATGACTAATTACAAGTATTTCAATTTGTAAACTATATATTTTAAAATAAATTAGAAAAAAAAAAATTATATTTTGTAAACTTAAAATAAGAGTTTCCAAACCGCTGGAGCTGATGCAATTATAAAAGGGCTAAAGCCTTTTCTCTCTCACGAAAATGCAACATAAAATATATTTACAGGGCACATCAAGTCTCTTCGTTGGTAACATTGGTAAATAGAAAGAAACAGTTGTGCGGTTTGTTCTGTCCATACACATTTGCAGAATGCTGAACACGAAATATATTTGGGGTGATAATTAAGCCTTGACTCGAGCCTTTAGGCAGCTGTATTTCTAGATTTATTTATTTATACTGGATTTTTAAAGACAAACTTTTGATAACTTGAAAGCGTTCAAATCCTAGTTTTTATTACTCCCAGCCCGGACTATCTACAGTTAACTACACCAGTGGGTTAGGTAAAATTTAGAGGAAATGTACCCTTATTTGTTTGGAGGGATATTAGGATAAACTACCTCTGGCCGGAATTAAAATCCTTACTTCACCAACAAACCAAACCAAAAGAACATGACATTAAACCTGTATGTCCACTAATGCTTGTTTTAATTATTATAAATTGCTTATAGTAATGGTTATATGCGACTAATATGTGGCAAACAGAATCAACACGCCTGGAGTTGGGGGATGATTTTATATTATGCTAGCAGCATTACAAGTCTGCCACAATAAACTAGTCAGAAAGAAGCTATCAGAATGGAATAGCCAAAAGGTATCCAAGCAGTAAATAGGTTGTTTTTAGCACTTTAACAACTTAAATTTCTATTAGAATTATGCATCTTCCAGTAATCTTTAAAATACTTGAAAAGGTAAATATAAAGCTAGAAACTCTATATTGTGACCCCACCCAGAACACGGTGCGACCCCCAGGTTTGAAACCGCTGCTTTATTATAACACACTTGGAAGCAATATTTAGCTAGTTAGCTCCCTGAGATATAGAACTCGCTCGTCACTCTATCAAAAAATTAGAAATTTGGCCATGTTTATTTAAAAGCATTTTCAACTGTCAAATAAAGCAATAAAAAATGTAATTTATTGATATTTATACAGTATTTTGATACCTACAGTAGCTATATAGCTTCTTTGGTGCTGACTGACAGCTTACAGCCGATTTCTGACAGTCAACATTTAGGTATATACCTAAATTTTGACTGTCAGAAGTGACAGCTGCTAAACATATGTTTTTGCGGATCATATGGTTCGGCGTAGGGATACATAATTTGGTCTGGTAACTATTCAAAGCTGTCAGTCAGCACCAAAGAAGTCATAGGGTTACTGTATTTACCAATGTCCTGTTTCATAACCTCATGGAAATTGCCCTAAAATGTTAATACTGGTCCGTCAATAAATTATTCAAAACATATTGTAATTTAGTGCATGAGGGTTAATGGGCTTCGCCTGACATTTTATTAAATAACTTATGGCAAATTCAAAATCTGCACACTAAACAACATGGTTATATGAAATTTCATGAATTTAAAAATGTTAAAAGGTGAAAAAAAACCTTAATTTTTTGTTTAATGTGGTCTACTTAATCAAATGAAAAATTATAAGAGTTGTAACAATGTAACACAGCCCTATTATTCCTCTTCATTCATTGTTGCTTTGAGCATGTTTTAATAAACGATGAAATAAGATACATCAGTTCAATTCAAGCTAGTATCTGTAGTATGGATACTTGCTAGAAAAAATTAGTGTGTATTTCAGAAGTCAAACATTAACACTAACCTCAAAGTCCTCATTTCATCAGTCAGAGTTTTCGATGAGAAAACAATAACATGTTGAATAACATTCACTGCATTTATGCCTTCAAAATTTAACAAAGCCCTAATTAAGGCATTGGATATACAACTTATAATAATTTGAATCATACTGTGACAGTCTAGCAGCCACGAAAACACTAAACCATAAACAAAAGATAGGCTGACAATGCTGACACTTCAAGCATTGCTGGCTGAGTGAAATATCCCTAATGGGCAGCCCCCGAGTCGTTTCCATACCTCATTCGGCATACACTCACAGGCCATTGTCTCTGCCTACTGACAACGATGCTACTAGACTACTTGATTAACTAAGAGTTCTACAATCTCCTTTCAATGTTTGATGATTTTTGAAGTTGGGATTTTTTGTAGAGTAGGGATCAACAGTTGGGAAATTTTAAATTTGTCTGTATAAGTCTGTGGTTAAGGACTTTCATAATAGAAAGTAATGGGGTTCAAAATAAGCCTAGAATTTCCCGAAATTTATCGTTGGTGAAAGTGGATTTACCTTTTCACAGTGATGAATTAACAGCTGGGAACTGGATGGAGACGACTGAATGGTATCCTTTAAAACATTTCTTAAACAAGCACCACAAATAAAAAGTCCTTTTGTATCCACTAGAAATATTTGCATAATATCCACAAAATCCTGAATTATATCTATTTAATTTCGGTGCCACATGTCTGATAGATGGCAGCAGCGGACTCTCCTTAACTCATTCCATGCTTACTAGAGAGCAGCACTATCACTATATTAGTATAAAAAAATATTTTTTTTGCTTATTGTCTTATTACTTTAAAATCTAAACATGCATTTTAAATTATTAGACTTATTTTTTATTAACATAACATAATTAACCTGTGTATTAGGTGCTTGTTTTATACAAAGATGTAGATATTTTTATATATAATTACATATAAATAACCCTAGTATCATCTTGTTGGCAACCCTGTATTCAAATATTATATTAAGACAAATTGGCAGCAGTAGTTACTTTAACAACGCCATTTAATTAAACTTTTGCGCACGCAAAACTATCACCCACTCTAAGCAAAGATAGTAAGTTATCTCTCACACAGGGCATGGAGATAAAGAAACATTGTTTTTGTAATTGTATGCGTTTAATCTTCATATATGTGTGTTTAAAGCACAATATCCTATTATCCACAGATAATTTCAACAGTTTATAATGTAGGGCTACCTGAGTTGAAGTTGGATTAAGAAATGTATAGGCTATCATACTCAACTTGAACACAGGCCTAAACTTTTATGTGCCAGTTTTGTTAGGTTTGATTGAAAACACTCCAAAAAGTGTTTATATTTATCACTCTCCGCTACAGCTATATGTCCAAACAATGTGAATTTATCCCCATTAGGCCTACTATAAGTAGAAATGCCTAACCAATTATCCAGCTGAAATGAAACGGGAGGGAGGTCTATGTTTAAAAATAAAAATCTCTTCTTTTAACTGTTAAATAATTAAATTCATCTTGTGATTTGAAGGGAATTCTTGAGAATATTGTTAAAAATATTTATGTGCCAGTAATCGTATGAGTTAAGGACTTATGTTTATTTCTATAATAGTTATTATTTATAAAATGAATATTCAAAGAATGTCACAACATGATGCCAAAGTATTTAATAGGCAATAGTTGTAAATTTTAATATTATAAATGAACTCACCCGAATAAAACTTAACCTTTCAGTTATCAACACATTTTTCATGAAATTTAGGGATCCTGAAATATTCCTTTTTTCAAACTATTTAAAATATTAATTTATTTTAGAAAATGCTTCCCCATGTACCAATTTTAAACTAGATCATAATTATTTTTAAAAATCAATCATTTGTAAAGTACCCTTTTATTATTCTTTTGAAAGAAACACGAATAAGTATTTATATTTTTTTATATATTAACATAATGATAGTGCTGCTCTCTGGTAAATATGGAACGAGTTAAGGAGAGTCTGCTGCCGCCATCTATCAGACATGTGGCACCGCAATTAAATTGATACAATTCAGGATTTAGTGAATACAATGCAAATATTTCAATTGGATACAAATCAGACTTTGTGGTGCTTGTTTCAGAAAATGTCTCAATGGAGACCATTTAGAATGGATTAAATACAGGATATTGTGGGTATATTGCAAATAATTACAGTGAATACAAATCCGGGGGGGGAGGATGAACATACATAAAATTTTTGCAAGTATCCAAGTGGAGCATGGTGTAAAAAAAGTGTTAAGAACCACTGTTATAGAGGCTATTTGGGGTGGTCCTTCTGTGGCAAATTTTTTGAAAAGTGAAGGACTCTAATTTATTTCAAGTTTGATAGAAGGCCACCTTTAAATTTCATATTATATTACTTTTTGAGGGGAAGGTTTTTTTTAAACCCCATAGCCCCCTCCTCGTACACAGATACTGTTTCCGCCCGGCTACTTAACAATGTCACCCCAAATCATTATTAAAATTGTAAGCAACATGTTTATGAAATTTCAATTCAATGTTTATGTTTCTATCCACCTTTCCTGTACCTTCTTCCAAATATAATACAATTACCTCGTAAAGTGAAAAGAGGTTTTCCTTATAGAGTTATTCCAGTTTTATAAAGTAATTGTTTTAATTTCTACCTTGATATAACTTTATAATAAAGGAAAGTGATAAAACTAAAGAAAAGGGAAAAATAAACTATTAAGAGTAAATTTGATGAAGAAAGCCCACCTGGGGAAAGAGGAAAATTGTGGGAAGAGTCCAATGCACAAAGGTGACATCTTCTTCCTTTCTTCTTTTTAAAACTTCAAAATGGAGTAATCCATTGTTTGTGTACTATGTACTTTCTTCTTCTTTGTGTTTTATAAAGACAACAATACCGAAATATTATGATATTTGTGTTAAAATGTGTGTGTGACTACTTCTACCATAGAAGACAGAAGAAAGGAAGAAGATGTCACCTTTGTGCATTGGACTCTTCCCACATTTTTCCTCTTTCCCTAGGTGGGCTTTCTTCATCAAATTTACTCTTAATAGTTTATTTTTCCTTTTTCTTTATTTTTATCACTTTCCTTTATTATAAAATTATCCAGCCATTGGGCCACCTCATTTTTAAACATTTGATATAACATTTGTTGACCTTGGTGGTCTTTGAGTAATGTGTGCACCTCAGGACCCGATTTTCATGGGTTCAAACACAGCCAGGTTTGACTGATTTTTCCTGAATGACAAAAAGTCAAAACACATCTCCTTTGGAGGGGAAGTAAAGCCATTGGTACGAAGACGACTGTCGTATTTTAAAGAGCCCTGTGAGAATACCTTTTTTGGCAAAATCGGTAGGTCCTTTTTAACTACCTCATAAACATTCTCGTGTTCTGATATAATCAGTTGGTTCAGTAAGTGCATGTTAAATCTCAACTAAATGTAAATTAAATTATAATTTTTGCGTCAACCAGAAGCTTGGGGTTTATTTTAAACTTTGCTAAATTATCATGCTAACTGGGATATATTGAGCACCGATTGTCAGCCAACCAGCGTCAAGGATTGGGCTGGTTGGAAACTAAGGCATTAAGCAGGATACGCACTCCCCGCCTACACTTGGGTGGAACTGAAGGTTCAGGACAGACATGTCTAGTTACTTCCTGTTGTTATTTTGTATTCAAAGTCTGCAGGCACAATGGGCAGATGTGAGTCAAAAGAGAACTCTGTGATTGCCTTTCTAATTTATAAGCCTTAATAAATCATTTTCAATAATTATAGTATACTTTCTTTTAATCTAAATCATGTGAATTTTTCTCCCCCTCACATGTCCTAAATATTGACATCAAATCAATTAAAGTATTTAAAGTGCATATTCTGAACCGACTGATTATATTAGCACACAAGAATTTATATAATCAAGAGCACAAAGGCATACTAATTTTTGCTGGGAAAAGTATTTTTTACATACCTTCTAGGATTCTTTTACATGCCATAATCAATAAGGGACCAACAGCTTTACTTTCTCTCCGAAGACAGTTGTGCTACAAATTTTAGTTGCTAAAGAAAAATCCACCAGCCACTGCTGGGTTTGAACCCATGAATATCGGGTCTTGAGGCAAGCACTTTACCCCAAGG
Source organism: Timema douglasi (assembly GCA_901482245.1). Taxonomy (NCBI): domain Eukaryota; kingdom Metazoa; phylum Arthropoda; class Insecta; order Phasmatodea; family Timematidae; genus Timema; species Timema douglasi. The sequence goes on from CABEEJ010003198.1 coordinate 54,362, forward strand.
CCACCAACATCGACTAAAGTTTGTTATTCATTCCTGCAGATGATTATATTCCTGATTTTCCAGCCCCACTATGTGATAACAACACCCTCATAACAGATATACGAGTGCTTTACTTAAAAAAAGTTACTGCTGTTTATGTCTAAATTAACTAAACATTTTTTAAACTATAGCTAGAGTATTTTACTGTTGACATAAATTATAAGGAAGAGCATGATGACAAAATGTCACTACAATACTGGACCAAACAGCTATCAGGCTTAGTGAGTGACTAGTCACATTAAACCTGACCAGGATTTGAATCTCAACCAAACAAGGTTGGCATCCTATCCCCCGTGTGGGGGATTATACGTTGTAAAGCAATAAACAAAGGCGGAACAATTTGTGAAATAATACACGCTTTAATTAGTACCGAAAGAATTAACACAGGATGACAAAAAACTTTAGTAAGATAATTTAAATTTATGTTTGAACTGTGAACAATTTGTGTGACATTTCTAAATTATTTATGAGCACAGCCAGCATCAATCAACATCATCAATGAGCTCAGACACTCCAAGAGCCCATGAAACATTCACACATTGGTCCGACTCTAAATCATATCCAATCATGAGGATATGAAGGAATGAAACTATATATTTACAAAACAACCAAATACATCACTTGGTGATGTTTACTAGAAAATAAACAACCTAAACTTTACAGAACAAAGTTTGTACAACCAAAATTTGTAGAGCATATTTTACTGGTCATTTTTAACATGTACCCATCAAAACTGCAATCAAAGGAATGGTTTATAATATAACACTAAACATGGAACCGAGAAGTAATACTAATAAAAACAATGGTCTCTCAATCATGTTCAAGTTATATACAATAATAAGATTGGTTATCAATGGTTGATTTTTATTCAATAAATTAATAATATTAACATTTTCCTTTTTAAGAATATGATAGCTAAATAGATGTATGCATATGTTTTGACTTCCAAATATTTGAATGGTTAATATATAGTAATGATGTAATTATAATAATTTATGATGATTTATAGGGAGTTAACATCAATTTGAAAAGTGTGCAGAACAGGAACTAAACAATGATCTCAAATTTAAACTCCGCAATGTCCCATTTCCTAGACAGGTAAAAAATACGCTCTAATTTTAGAATAAGTGAGAGGAAAAATTGAATTTAAATTCTAGCCTCGATTTTAAACAGTCAGTCCCTCTTACAATATACTAATTTTGATTAAATCTTTTTAAGAAGAGAAAAACAAAACAATAAAGAGATAAATTATAGCAATATGAAATCTGAACAGTTATTGCAAGCGTTTGTACATTTTTTTTAAAGGATCAAAAGCACTTTTTTTTTACCTATTTACGTTCTATCGTCATGTCCGTCCCTCCTTGTTTAAATTCCAGTCACACTGTTTTGCCACTGAACAAGTGCACAAGAGCGTCCTTCAAGTATGCATGCAGGAACCAGCAAATGTGAGGCGCTTAACGTCCACACACCAAACGAACGACACTCGTGAGCTATGAAATAAGTCTGTGCTCATAACTTGTGGTTAGACGTGAGCCACGTCAGTCCCTCGTAGAGACCGTCGCCTGTCGTCGCACAGGACGGCTGGACATACCAGTTTCTGTCTCGTATCCGGGTGAGACCGAGTTTCTCTTGGATCTCGTGGGGTTTCATGGCTGTCAACATAACAACACTGCATTCAAACTTGGATTGGGTTAAAATAAATAACATGTCCCATTTGGCAATGTTATCAGAGTTGCCACGAGTTGCATAAAACAATATTCCCTGGTCAAATCTTTTTCTTGAATGAGGGTCACATAAATTCTTGGGAAATTGTCGGGGGTCGAACATGAGATTTATAATACCTAATGCCCAAATATAGTATGCATGTGCACAAACAAACACACACACACACACACACCCATCCATCCAAGTACATTATACACACGAGTCCGGAAATTACATGGAAGTTAGCGAGCATTGAGATCAGCTACAAGAGCTTAATATGTTGTATTATTCTGCAATGTTAAGTATTTCAATTTGAGTTGGCGGGCCGTACAGAGCTTACTCGGGGCCCGCCATAAGTGGCTTGCAGTTTGGAGATGCCCGCTTTAGAAATGGTGGATTGACATTTAATTTAATTTTTTTTTTTGTAGTCTTACTACCCGTTTGGGTTATACAAACAGCTATGTATTAATTATTTTAATATATTAGGAATTAGGAAAGTTAAATTTAGAGGAAATGTAACCATATCTGTGTGGAGGAAGAGTGGAAAACCATTTTGTGAAAACTATTCTCAGTGCAACCACATGGAATAGAACCTCAATCTACCCGTCATTGGCAGTCTAGCCTAGCGGGAGAGCGACACCTTATTTGACCATGTGGCCACCAAAGAAGGTTAAATCATGATTTAAAAAATATATATTATGAATAACAATATTGATTTTTAACATTTATGAATATCAATTAAAATTTATTGCTATGGGTATTGCTTCCATTAAATTTAAACACATCTCTTAATATAAAAAAATAATCACTTTAAAGCTGTGACTAAGATGTTAAGCAAACTCTTCCATGTAACGAAAAATGTTAAAAAATAAGAGCCTTTACTAATATATATGAAGAGTAAGCAAGTGCTATACTTTGTACGCATAGTTTTGTACTTAACAAAATATGGACATTGATATGAGACTAGGAAAATAGAGGACATGGAGTAATGCCAACTGTCGTCAGGAAAAACAGGAATACATGATATATTATGGACATGTAATGAGGATGGAAAATGAAAGAATCTAAAGAAGAATCATGGAGATGAAATATGTAGGAAAAATAGAATAAGGGAAACAAAAAAGAGATGGGAGTAGTAGGTAACAGAGTGAAAGAGAATACTGGAAGCAAATCAAGGAGGAAGAACGGTGGAAGGATAGAGGAAGATGGAGCCATTTTACTTAAATGTATCTGGCCATAGGATTAAATTGTTGTTGATGATGATGATGATAAAATGAGTATTTAACCTGCCAATATATTTATTGGCAAAGCTTTGTGTTTGTCAATTAGTTTGAGCTTTTTCCCAAAGCGAAGTCATAGTTTTTGAAGCTTAGCACATCCTTACTCTATACTGTTTTGATTAACAAGCGTGCAGTAAGTCCTGTTTGTTGCATCCAACTAAAGGTAACTTGAAGGACACAGCAATGACTGATAGCAAGTACTGTTTGTTGGATCCAACTAAAGGTAACTTGAAGGACACAACCGTGACTGATAGCAGGTACTGTTTGTTGGATCCAACTAAAGGTAACTTGAAGGACACAACAATGACTGATAGCAAGTACTGTTTGTTGCAACCAACTAAAGGTAACTTGAAGGACACAACAATGACTGATAGCAAGTAATACTGTTTGTTGGATCCAACTAAAGGTAACTTGAAGGACACAACAATGACTGATAGCAAGTACTGTTTGTTGCATCCAACTAAAGGAAACTTGAAGAAATTAACACTAATTAATAGCAAGTTCTCACCGTCAGGCAGGTCTTGTTTGTTGGCAAAGATGAGGATAATAGCGTCGCGCATTTCTCGGTCATTGATGATCCTGTGAAGCTCCTGGCGAGCCTCATCAATGCGATCCCTGTCTGCGCAGTCCACCACAAAGATGAGTCCCTGTGTTCCAGTGTAGTAGTGTCTCCAGAGGGGCCGGATCTTGTCCTGACCCCCCACGTCCCATACATTGAACTTGACGTTTTTGTATGTCACAGTCTCCACATTGAACCCCACGGTGGGTATCGTTGTCACCGATTGACCTAGCTTCAGTTTGTACAATATAGCTACCAAAAGCTAAGGAAGACAGCCAGAACATGAATCAAAATATAATAAATACAAGGTGACAAAATTTCTTTTATATTTAACCCCCAAACTTTTCCAGACAATATTTTACATTTGCTACGTTGATCATGTATGTTTTTAAATGCTTGAAGCAACAGACTGATTTACAACGGAAGCCCATTATTTGAAAAATGGAAACATGTTACAATGACAGGGAAAAAATGCATTCACATTGTTAATCCACTTAATGGTGATAAATTATACATAGGACTCATAACAGGTCATGAACTTCAAAATAGTTGAAATAGTGACCATAGACAAAAAAACGTTACCAATAGTGACTTTTCAACAATAAAAAAGGTCATAGTAATTACTTTTTTCAACTCATTGTCAGGAATTTGTAGCATTTTATTTTACCCAATTGAAATTGTATATATATATATACACACACACACACACACACACACGGATAGTTAAAATGATTAAAAATGGAGGGCTGAAATATGTGTAATTTATACTTTTTTATATTGGTAAAGATATTATTTGCAACAATTTTGTTGTGTTTTTCTCGAACCAAATTAGTCCGGTTGAATCAAAGTTGAAGCATTGGCTGTAACTGACTATAAATGTTAAAATGGCATTCTTATATCACGGGAAAATATCAATGTTATCCTCTAGTACAGCAGTCAGGCTCTGGTGTCCATTCATCAACAAGTATCAATGATTGGTAAGAGGTTTCCCAAATAAGTGATGTTCATGCACTGTCCCTTTACTTAATATTGCTAGGATGAAGAAAGATCTGGTACTTCAAAATATCTTTAGCAGTAGGAATGATAGTGACAATATGTTTAGGCGGCACTGGAGTCATCTTGAATGGCCTTCTTGAAAAAGTGTTTTCCTGCCGGTCAAATTTTTCACAATTTCATTAGTCTCCTGGCTACATCCAACTTGTGGTAGTAGTAAGAAATTGTTATTTTTATATATAATATTTTCAACAAGATTCTCAGATAAAGAAACAACATCCTTCTTAGCAAAACGAAGAATATAGTTTTGGCCCATTTCACTAATTTAAAGCGAATGACGTACAAGAGGTTTATTTTTCTGTAGTGTGCCTGTGATATATGTAAAAACCTTTGAGCTAGACATTACAAAACTTATCCTAGCCTTTGCCATAGGATCTTTGAGAAGCTTGATTAAAGACTAGTATTTGTGTTATGACATTTCCTTTGACTCCTTTTGAGGGACGAACTTCATGAAGTATTCAATCAGAGCACCCCATTGTTCTATGACTCCTTGCATGTTTCTGTCATTGTCAGCTATCTTGAAGTTACAAGTTTCATGAACCTATGTTGAGGCAATGACAATCTTGATTAAATTTGGGAAAAGTCCTCCCATTTGGAGGGCCGGGGTTTGAAATAATAGTAGTGTAGATTTATTTCAATGACCAAATCGCTGATACCCAGTCCAAATCCTTCTAGGGCTTTCTGGAAAGCATTATGAACTGTGTGAATCGTACACAAGCCTAAGTCTAGGAGCCACTTAGTGCGCAAGGATTGTATATCCTCAGCCATAAAATATTGTGCTTTTATTGGATTTGGCCCATATGATCCAATCATGGCCATTAAATGCCTGGGTAGCTGAGCATTATCAATATTGACATTTAACTATTTAGCTAAGTTGATCTAACTGCTATAAATCTTTTAAGGATGTTACGGGTGTGACTTTTTTTTTTGTTACAGGTGTGACAGCGTGCACAAAATAATAGTTTAAGGAAAATTGACTATCAGAAAACGGGTGTATTATGCTATAATCAATTAACAAAAATATAATTCACACAACTTCAATACAATATACCTTAATTAGTTAACAAATTTTATAACTAGAAATATGAAGCACAAAGAAAAATGATACACTATAGGCCTAGTTCAAAAATTCTAATACACAGAGTTAATTATGATAATATGTATCTTAATAAACAGAATTTAACACTATTTATTGATGGGCTCTTCGGTAGAACTCTCTTGACCCTACACGCAGCTTTCCCTAGTGTCTGAAGGCAGCTGTATAATCCAAGTGGTGAAGGTATCAGGCTGTCCTTTTTCTTCTGTTCCTTCTTTACTCAGCATTTCCTTTGCCTTCCAGCCAATTATTTCTTCATCTGGTTCTCTCTCTTTCAGTAAATACAAAGCCCATTCTTCTGGACAATCATTCACTAGTGAGGCCCCTCCACTTTACCACAAAATCTCATTAATGTTAGTTAATCATGTTTATGCCAAATTGTTTTTAAAGTATAGGAAAATATTGTGAAAATAAAAATTGAGTGGTGTTATGTCCAAAACAGAGTTCACAATGCAGGATTATTTCATTGTTTATGGCTTGGCTTACTTACCTCATGTAGAACTATGTTACAGGTGTGAGACAAATGGATTTATGTTTATTAATTACAAATGTTAATATGGTTTTATAACTTAACCATTAGAATGATAACCTCATACATAACCTTTCTCCCACTGAATATAAATGGAGTTTAAGTATAGGATTATTTTTTAGAAAACTTTAACCTATTTTTTGTAACGGGTGCGACAAAGATGCAGACTTTAATAATATAAAGTTAACAAAATTAAAGGTATCTTACCCGAACACACAAACTTTCAGTTGCAGATAGAATACATCTCTGTTGTTTATGTAACGCATACAAAGATATGTTATGGCTCCCTGGAGGGAGGGAAAAATCACTGGTGCCAAAATAGCCCCATCTTGATAGAATTACTTTCTTCACGGTCACATACATTTCTCATCTCATAATAAATTGAATATGTAAAAATAAAATAAGATTGTTTCACTTAAATGTAACCTTCATGAAACTCGAATAAACAAACAAAAATAATTTTAGACATAGAATGCACCTGCGTTATTAGTGGTTTTACCATACTGAATTATAGGATGGAATGTTATTAAAATTTATGAGAGTGACAAATTATTAGGTAGCATACACTGCGGCAAGATTGAAAATCGGAGCGTACTATTTGAAAAACACACCCTCCCCGAGTTTGAGTAGTGTGCCAAAAGGGTAAAGGATACTTGTTTTTCCAGCGGCATCCAGACCAAGCATAAGAATTCTCATCTCCTTGTTGCCGAAGATCTTGGAGAGCAACTTTCCCATCTTGACCCAACGCTGCAAACCTCACCTGCTGACAACATTAGAACAAACAACTTTAAAAGATAATCAAACAACTTTTACAGGATGAAACATTGCCGCCAAGATGATACTCTAAAAACATTCAAACGAAAGGGAAACAGTGGGAAAATAAAATGTTTAGTTATGATATCCTTTTAGAAATGAATAATAGTTCAAGTATATTGAATATCATCCAACTAATCTGATTTTTATATTAGACCAGCAAAGGACTTCTTAAACACTTGGCGAACAACAAAACGGTTCATGGGAGACAATTGATACCGGTAGCTCATGTAACATTTTAGAATGTAATGTCTGGCTGTTTTACTATGGCAGTACATTTACCCGGACATCAATGGGTAAGCGGAATAAACGCCAGGCTCATTGAATTTAGTTTGACATGGAGAAAGACCCAAAAGCTGAAGTTGGAGATAACATTATCATCCCAATTCCTGATGTTGACAAAACCAAAGGAGATCTTCCAAATTATATTGGATTGGTTCTCGGTGGGAAATGATCTGGACTGTACAAGATAGGAACAAACTGTATTGAAGGTAATGTATTGTGATTTTCATAGCTGGACTATTTCTTGGGTTAGCTTAGATTATTATAATAAATACTAATGTTATGTTACTAGTAATAAAGTTGAATTTGTTTTTGGATCAAAATTTGATTCTTGCGCACAGAAATTTGTATCTGAAGAAAAGATACCACAAGACAGCATATCTTTGAGGTCTGCAGCAATTAAGGATTCAGTTGGTATGGGGCAGGACTTTCTTTGTTGTAGATGAAACCAAATTGGTACTTTGGAGAAATGTCTTTGAAAAAGAAATGCAATTTTATGCAACTCAAAATGCCACTAAAGTATGTCGAGTAGCAATAAATGACTGGACAATATGCTTTTTTTTTCACTAAATATTTTTCTCTTTCAGCACTGATTTTTCATCTATTTTTTAGTAATTCAAGTGCTTAATCATGGTGTCTACTCAACCTTATCAATGAAATTCCCGAATTTTTTCCTGATTTTCCCTGATCATTTCCAAAAATTCCCGACTCAAAAGTAAATCACATCCCTCCCCTGTCATTTTTCTATTAATCTTTTTTTATAAATAAACATTTAAAAAAATTGTTTATTAAGAATTATAAGATATATTACACAGCTACAAACAAACAAAAAGTTTGGATAACATTTTTATTTACTGATTGTTATATGTCATATTTTGAGTAAAACGTTTCCCAGGATTTTTATAGTAAAATTGCCCAATTGTATGACACATTATTGTCTCTGTCATGTAGCAATAAACGACTCTGGACTAAGTGTTTTTCGCGAAATATTGTTCTCTTTCAGCATTGATTTTTCATTGTTTAACATTTTAAGTTTTTAGTTTTTAATAAAACTGTTCAACTGTAAGACACATTAATGCCTCTAATGTGCCTATCGAAGGAAAAACTTAACTCTTATGACAAAATAGGAATGGTTAGCTCGATGCACAGGTACAAAGGAAATTGAACAAGAGTAATTTAAATCAGAGCAACGTATTGTTAAAGTATCCAAGAGTATTATCACCAACTTTGAGGACGATTTGTCGGATAACAGCTGCAGCGAGAACACTTTGGATGATGATGATGGTGATAGTATGAATGGTGTGGAAGCTTTTGAAAATGTGTAGGATAAATAGTTGATGTTTGTGTCTGGGATAATAGCGGCGAATGTCTCATACCTAAGAGAGAAAGAAACATTCTTATCTACCCCCACCATATCCCTCCGCCTGGTCTTTTACACCCCTAACTGTGGGGCTGATTTCCATGTACAGTTTCACCAGTATTAGAGAAACAAATTAACTTAGGTGTTTAAGAATAATATTAAATTAACAAAATAAACAAGGGAAAATATATATTTATAAAGGTCAAGAGCTAGGAGCCAAAAAAACCTTGACCGCTTTACAGAAGCCATAATTAATTTAACATTGGAGAAATAAATACTGATACAAATTAAAATAAAAAGATAATTAAATCATGCTGTGTGTATATATATGTATATATATACATATAAGGGCCTTTATATAGGCCCTAATATTCATCTAAAATGTGTGAAATGTGTTCTAAAGTATTAAATATAAGCTTTAATTTGACACCAAAATAGCAAAAATGGTTAGTAAATAATGAAGCTATGAATATTTTAAGTAATTACAACCAAAATCAAAGCAACAATGAAATCAGAATACACATTTTTCTCAAAATGGGGAAAAGGGGCTGTTTATGCACAGAAAAATCTGAAAAAAAAAAAATATATATATATACCTTACACAGGAAACAAATTTATATAGAAAATATTAGGTTAAGGCCATATGACATTAGGTGATTTGACGTGTTGATGTGTAGTTAGCCTAAAGTAGTGTTTTAAAGCACAACTTCATCTTTATAATCTAGACAGACAGCTAGCTAGTAGCTCTCTGGCCTTAACATGGCTACCAGAGCACAACCTTATCCTGAGACACCCCCCTCCAATTCTGAACCTAACAAACAACCTCCTTTAAATGCATCCTCATTTTACCCCCCAAATGTCTCGGCCTACCAAGCGGTCTTGTATTTACAGGTTTCCCAGCTAGACTGTTGTGTGAACGCCTGTTATCATCCATACTCGTCACATGACCACCCCACCTCATTCTGCATGCCTAAACTTTCTCCATTCTCCTGTCTGTTCATGCCCAGATATATTCCTAGGTCTAAGCATTTCTCAAAAACTCTCAATTTATTCTCTTGAATATAGCCAACCATCTATCCCTTAAAAATCCTAAATACTCACAATTTGACAAGATGTGACTTAACAAGACAACAATGAACCTATGGTAGGACAAGCATTTGTCCCAAATTTTAGGGAAAGTCATTGCAATGAGACTAATATCCCGGTTTGATTTTTTACCAGATTTAGGCTATTATATAAATTAATGGAAATTGAAATTTATACAGATCAAATAAAAGAATTAAGTTACCTATTTTAGGGCCTTAAGTTTACATATCAAATCAAAGCATGATCAACAATGAACATTTCTCGATCACTCAACTTTATTTTTCTTAACTTTCAGCTCTAACTGCACTTGCAGATCTTTTCACAACGCGGTAGATTCCCACTCTAAACCTAAGTTAATGACTCGGTCAAATAGCAGAGCCATTAGATGTTTTACACCATTTGAATGAACTACATTCTGGTTTTCATAGGGAGCCTGTGATTTGAAAAATGGAAACTCATGTTGCCACAATGGCAGAAATAAAAATAGGTATGACAATTGTAGTTTTATTAGTTTGCTTTTAATAATGTGTACAGAAAATAAAAACTAACTCATAAGGAAATATTATTGGAAGCTTTTGATAAGTTTTTAGTTAAAAAATCAAATCAAACATTCTACAATGCTAAATTTTAGTAACTTTCAATCTCAAATGTGGGATTCCAATATAATTAGGATTTACCTACTAGAGCTCCCAAAACTGGTTTTGGAATGGATGTCTCCAAAAACGCCTAGTTTTTAGTAAAATTGGGAGAGTGATTATTTGTTTTTTCTATATCATATTAATATTTTAAGAATGTTTTACCCCCCATTCAATCAAAAACAATTAAAGCAAGTTTCCATTAATAAGAAAATTAATATTGTAAAATAATTCTGTGTAGGCCTTATTTAAAAAATTCAAAAAACTCACCTTAATCGCAGAAGAACGGGCTATAGTGCGATTCTTTTTTTTTCTGTCAAGAGTATGAAAAATAACGTTTACTAGCATTTAAACACACAACAAAATAAGCAAAATATCAATGTTAACAAAATAAATGTGAAATTAATTCTATAAATTGTTAAAAAAAAATCTTGCTTGCTAGGCCTGTCGTAGTTTTTAGGCAAAGTTTTAAAGATTTTTTTTTACATCCATTACTGTTCCCAGCCTGTTGCCTGAATCAGTTTTCTCTCTCTAGCCATATATATTTACCACCGCTGGCTTGCTAGACCTGACGTAGTTTCATGTGCCTTACAATCTAACCTGAGAGTAGAACAGGCACACATGAAACATCAAATTAGACTCTTTTTTTTAAAGGTTTAAATCATTATCAAGATTTTGCACCGAAAAAATACTATCACATGTCTTGGATATGTTTCTCACGCAGTTGAGATCTGTGACAATCTAGTTTTGGTTGTTTGGTTAGAATAAGTAAAGAGTGTTTTAATTGTAATAAAAAAAAACAATTAATCATTTTCAAGAATTAGTTGTCACTTAAAAATAAAACTGTAGTACTACCTACCACAAGTTACTTTTTTTAGAAAATGTTTACCAATATGTATTGTGATTATTATTATTATGGTTTTTCCAAGTATCAAGTTGTGCTGTGGATAATATAGGTATTCATAGCTACGGTTATTCTGTTTTATTGATTTTTAAATGACATTTGTTCCTGCAAGTTGTTTGGTGGAAAATTATCGAGTGAATCAGACAAGTTTTCTAAAAAAAAATTTATATAAATTTTTTTTTCGCAATATTTATTTTGTTATATTCTAAAATTTGCTTATGTTGTTGTGTGCACATGTGCTAAAAATATTAAGTTTCTAATAATTTAACATGTAAAAAAAGAACCTCACCCTCGGTTCATACTATCCCCGAAAAATATTAATAAGTTAATTAAAACATAACATGGCACCAAAATATTTTAATACGCAAAAGTTAACATATTTATTATTTTAAACTAACTTATCCCAACCAACCCAAACAGGCAGGTGTCACCAACATATTTTTAATTGAATTCCAGGATCCAGGATTAATTTTTCAACGATCTAACATTTTTTTCGCAGTATTAACTTTGTTATCATTGGAAATTTGGTTTTGTTGTGCGTATGAATGGTAAAATTATTATATTTTTCATAAAATGAGAAATAAATGAAATAATCCCGCCCTCTTTGCATTCCATTTCCGTAAAATGTATTATAAGATAGCAATAGAGAGCCAACAGACTTACAATACATAGTTGATCTAAAGAAGGGCCCTAATATGAAATGTACGTCTTAGTTCTTTAAAATTACCAAACAAAATAAATTATGGATTAAATAAGGAATATATCAGGCAAGTTAAGGCCTGTGAATTGAAATTAATAAAAACAATATTTAGGTATAGATTTTAGCCTAGTCTCAATATTTAATTGAACAAATTTTTAGTAAAATACCTATATTTCATAACGTGGGGAAAAAAGGTGATCTTTAATTAATGACCTACATTAGTGTCAAAATAAATAAAAGTCATTATTACCAGACTGACAATTTTCGCCAGCTGGTAATTTGTGATCGAAACAATTCCGAATCGTGCAATTGCCCACTAAACACTAATTAATATTTTAATAGCATTAAGATAAAATATCCATTTACATCATTTAGAAAATGTTTTAATAAAACTACGCCCAAAATCTCTGCATCACTTTCAGATTCCGCTATCCAATTATTAGTCATTCACACATCTCGATCATGGCGGTCACCTAACGGAAAATGAATCAATCGGAGATTTCTTAATAGATAATTAACGATATAATAAATTGTAGATTTAATTTAAAAATAAAAGATAGCTTGATCCAAAATAAGAGTTAATAGATTCTTACCTTTAAACATTTACTGGTTATTAACGTTTGTTAAACAAACACTGGAAAATCATACGAGCCATACTTGCGGAAACATCCAAACCCTCTTTAGGATTTTTTTTCAAACATATATTTAATATTACGCTCAAAAGATAGCGCGATAGCACACATCTACCAAAAGAACATATCAAGTTTTATTCCTTAATTGTATGATATGTACCTTTCTGTTTACAAAATATACCGTTAGAGTGCTACTATAGATAATTTAATTCCAAAAAGTGTATTGTTTGAGATCAGCCTTGAATCAGGTAGATTAGATGCATTTTTAAGTGAATAGAATTAAAGTTTTATTTTTAGCTAAATGAAGTCATTATTTGTATTAGTATTGGAACAATGAAAGCTTTCCCATTTTACAAATTTAAACTTAATTTTACCCAGTTTTCCTTTCTCAAGTTACTTTGTATTTAAATTTCCTCAATGTCAGTAAAAAGAGGAAACATTCTAATTATATAGTATAACTATTTAACCAGTTAGGCCTATTGTGTTCCTACTTCCGAATTGCTTTTAGCATGTTTTATCTATTTTTATATTCTACGCCTAATTTAGTAATAAGCCTACTTATTCTTACTAAAGTGATTATTTAAAGTGTTTAGTTATTATAAGAAAGTGAAGGTTTGGAATTCTCTGCTAGTTCTAAGTATCTAACTCAAGCCATGTTCAAAGTTGTAAGCAATATAATATAATCCCCTATATTTTTAATTCATTAACAGTATTTTTAGGCTCTTAACTTTTAAATATATTTATTTTCATTCTTATGAAGCCATTGTTGAAATTATAGTTCCATTCAAGGTTCTTATTATTTTATTTATTTTATTATTTTGTTCATACCCAGAAGCTAGCTGTTCTATTACAATTTGCATGTGTGGAATCTCAGAGTTAGAGGGGAGGTTTGGTCTGGGACAGCTAGCAAATCAACTCCTAGCATTGGTATTCTTTGATTGTAAATTGAGTGGGGTAGGGGCGATGATTGGGCACAGACACCACGAGTTGATCATACGTGCTACATTTCTCCATGGTGATACTGGTAGGCATACCGGACATATGCTACACAAGTCTGGTACCTCTATAAGCATTTTGGTACAATGAAAAGGTTATGGGAGAAAAAGGGTCCACCGTGGGTGGCTTGTATAACAATTTATTTTAACATCACCAAAGTTTTATTTTGAGCTTATTATGGGTGTCTAGACTTGGATTCGGGAGACAGTTACTGGTTATACCTAGCAAGCCAAAAGGAAGTTTGCAGTAAATGTCATGGACATAGTGTAGGCCTACACTTTATATAAAGTCAAGGTCACACTCTTTATGATTAGACTGAGCACTATCCCTCAAATAGTTTCTGATGCATTAATTATTTATAATATTTAAATTATGACTCAAGTAAACATTTATTAAAATGTAATTTTGGGTAATGTAACTATTTCAACCTCTAAAATATAACGCAAGTGAGCAACCTTATCATGTTTCTTTGTTCTTAATTGCCTACCACCACAAGCAATCTTTACCAATGATTTTGCGGGCATCACACAAAAAAAAAAAAGAGGAAGATCCAAAGTGATGCAATAAATAACGCAAGTCAGCAACCTTTTCATTTTTCTTGGTCCTAATTCCCCATTTTCACAAATAAATACCCCCAGACGAGATCTCAACTCCTCTACCAAAGATACTGGCTGCCTTGGATCAAATGATTACTGTCTTAATTGATGTACAGAAGAGGATAAGAGAGGTTAGAAGTGATTGGGTAGACTACACTGGGCATGCCACCCAAAATATTTCCAACTTTCGTTTATCTAATACGGTATGTATATAAAAATTAAATTATAACAAAATACTTAATTTATAAATGGTGGGGAGCCACGCCCTGTGTTGGTGCACCCACGCATCACGTGTTACGCACCCTGCACTGGGTTGATGTGACCACGCACTATATCACGCACGGCGCTTGGGTAGCTGTGTGCCCAGATCTTCGGTCTCACTCTGTCTTGGGAGGGATTGGAGGTCATCGAGGTCGAAGTCTGGTACTCCATTCAGAACTATTTGATAAGGGAGGGTCCAGTCCCTTTGTGCCCTCGGCGTTATTGGGTGCGGGGTCCATGGTTGTGAGTTGTTTGCGTAGTTGCTGTTTCCCGGTGTTTTCACCAGAGGGTGCGGAACGTAGTTGTTCCCTGTGTATTTTTTTGGATCGACCATTTGGGTAGGTGACCCAGTAAACCCCTCCTCTTCGTTTGCTCACCGGGTAAGGTCCTTCCCATTTGGGGGCAAAGCCGGCGTAGTAGGCTTTTGTTGCATTGGAGAGGGGTGGGGTTCGAACTAGCACCAGATCACCGTTCTGTAAGGGTTTGGTGGGCCGTGTCGGAGGGTGGGTGTACCGTTGTTGGGAATTCGCTTGATTGACTCGTGCCCATTCTTCTCTTTGAGTGGCTCCTTGGCTGGGGCTCTCGTTGTCTTCCTGCTCTCGTACTGGGGTTTCAAACCTCCACTCCCCGGGCCTGTCTAGCGTTCGGCCAAGTAGTATTTCACTCGGAGACATTCCGGTGGCCCCATTCTTGCGGCATCGTAGATTAAAGGTGATCATAGGCAGGAAGGTATCCCACTCTCGATGATTCTCCAAGATTTGGAGTCGGATTCCCTTCTTTAGTTCCTGGTTCCTTCTTTGCGTGAGGTTGGCTTGGGGGTGGTAGACTGGGGTTGTCCAGGCTTCGACATCCCACTTTTGACAGACGTTCACCTAGGCTCGGCTAATGAACTGTGAACCATTGTCGGACAGGAGATGTTTTGGATATCCCCATCATGGGAAGAATTGTTGTTCCATCGTCTGAATTATCTGTCTGACCTCTGTTGACGCGAGCGGGAATACTTCTACCCATCTTGAGAAGAGATCCGTAATCACTAGGATGAACTTCTTTCCTATGCGACTTCGAAGGTATGGCCCCATGAGGTCTAGGGCTACCACTTTCCAGGGGCGTTGTGCTTGACGGGGTATTAGCGGTTCTGCCCCTTGATACCCGCCGGTCTTATGGCAGGCACAGAGCAAGCAGTTGCGAACGTAGTTGCTGACTTTCGTTCGGAAGCCTTTCCAGGTATAGCCTCGCTGAATGGCTCGTGTCGTCTCGTCTTCTCCCGGGTGCCCTGCGTGAGGGTGGTCGTGTTATTTCCAAATAACCTGTTGTCGGATTTGAGCTGGAACTATGAGATTCCATGGTACTTCCCTTCCTTCACGTCTCCATATATTGTCTCCGTTTACATAGTGCTCATTCCAAAAACGAGCGTCGGTTGTTTTGGTGGGTGGTCGAGTTTGGGTGTCAAGAGTCTTCCAATGGTTCACTTGAGTTTGTATCTCTGCATGCTCTCTTTGTTCCGTCTTGACCAACTCATGTGGGGTTCATCTTGGCTATGTAGGACTATTATGGCTTGGGGTTCGGGTGGTGCTAGTCCTGTGACTGAGGGTGGAGTCATCCGCGTCAGGTAGATCGTTCTGTTTTCCCAGGCAATGTTCTAAGGAAAATTGGAACTCTTGGAGCAAGAGTGCCCATCGCGTTAGCTTGGTCCGTTGATCTTTCATCGTGTTCAGCCAAATGAGAGCTCACTTATCAGTGTGTAATAGGAATGGTTTATCTTCCAGGTAATGTCTATACCTCTTGATGGCCCAGACGATAGCGAGGCACTCTTGCTCGTTGCTATGAAGGGGTTAGTTTCGCGCTGGCATGGCTGATGATTCGTTTGCCCGTATCATCTTCTTGGTACAGTACTGCCCCTAGTCCAATCCCACTAGCGTCGGTTATGTAGGGTGAATCTTCGTGATGGATCTGGGTGGCTTAAGGGTGGTAGGTCTCGGAATGCTTCTTTAAGCGTGTGGAGAGACACTTCTGTCTTGGAGTTCCATATCCACCGGGATTTGGTTCTTAGAAGTTCGGTGAGAGGTGCTGTTACTTCAGACATCTGGGGCACGAATTCTTGTAGCCAGTTGCAGAGGCCCAGGAGTTGTCGGAGCTGTTTTAGGTTTCTTGGTGGTGGGGCTTCCGTGATTGCCTTGATTGTCTATGGTTGTGGGGCGTTTCCGTGGCTAGAAACGATATGGCCAAGGTACTCTAACTTCGTCTTGCCGAACTGGCATTTGGACAGATTGCAGGTCAGTTGATGGAGCTCAAATCTTTCTAAAACCTTGCTCAAGTGGGTGAGGTGCTCTCTCCATGTCTTTGAGTAGATTTTCACGTCGTCGAGGTAGGCGAAACAGAACTGGCTGGTGTACCCTGCTAATACTTATTAGCTCATCAGTCGCTGGAAGGTACTTGGAGCTCCCTTTAACCCGAAAGGCATAACTGTATATTGCAAGGTTTCTCCGGTGGGTGTGGTGAAAGCAGTCAGGGGTTTTGAATTGGGGTGTAGGGGAATCTGCCAGTACCCTGATTTCATGTCGAGTGTGGTAAATATTTCTGCGTCTCCCAGATCTCGAAGGCTGTCATTTACGTTGACGGCGGGTGGAGTGAAATCGATAGTGGCGGTGTTCAGTTGTCAGAAATCAATGCATAAACGGGGAGTTTTGTCCTTTTTATCCACAATTACAATGGGTGAATTGTATTCTGAGTCTCCAGGTTCTATTATCCCCTGGGCTTTCATCTCCTGAACCTGGTTTTCAATTAGCCCGCTCTTGGTGCGGGAGTAATGGTAAGGCCATACCCAAATCCATTGATTGTCTTTAAGTCGAATTTGATGATTGATGCTGCGTGTTCTACGCAGAGGTCCTTGGGTGTTGAAAATTGCTCAGTGTTGGTCCAGTAGTCTGAGGAGTTGTCCTTGATGTTTTATTGGGGCGTGTTGTTTGATTTGGTCTTGAGGAACCGGAGGGGGATCCTCATTAAATCTTGAAATCCAATACAGAGTATTACGCTCCTGATTTCCAAATAACACTCAGCTGTTCTCGTAGTCCAGGATTACCTTCTGTTCTGTGAACCATGGTTGTCCCAAAATCGGCGGTTTTCGTAGCTCATAAGACACCAGGAACATGACGTTGAGTTCTAACATTTGCATGGTTAGAGGTAAAGTTATCCGGCCTCGGATGGCGAGGTCACTCCCAACCTTGGCTAGTTGGATGGGGGTGGGGAAAGGAATTACATTCTTCAGGTTTGTAGGGATAAGGTGTTGGTATTGGATAAAATTAGCCTAATAGGGCTAGTAGGGGACCATGAGGAGTTTCACATTGAACTCTGGGGAGTGCTTGGGATGTTGAAGGAGTGACGCTGTTTATTACTGGTGTCGGCCTGGGTTCCTTTCTCCCAGAAGCGGGGCCCTGTTGTCCTCTGGCTTGGCGTTTCCCGGTCGTTCGTTTTTTCTCTGCGTGGCGTTGGTTTAGCACTGGGCAGTCACGGTGAAAATGGTACCCTGGGCAGTGGTAACATCTTGGAGGTCATGGTTCAGATGTGGCTGCTGGTGTCTTGAAGGGGCGTGTCGCCACTGTAGCTGGATTTTTAACCAGGTTTCGTTCCACAGATACGACCCTAGTTATAAGTTCTTCGAACTCTTGGAAGGTGTGGGGCTCGAAGAAAAGGTCTTGGTCCTGATCGGACGAGTTCGATTAACAGGGGGATTATCTCAGCCAATGGTGCTGCGGGGGCCAAGCGTTGATACAGTCGTACCTTGTTCCGAAGACATATCTCGACAGGCTCAGTTGGTGTTTGTTCCTTTCCATATAGTTCCGCCTGGAGAGAAGCTATGGTGGTTGTACTGGCAAAATGGTGCGTTAGTCGTTGTTTGAATTCTTCCCGAGTTGTAATGTATGCGCCATAAAGCTTCCACCACTGGGCGGCGGTGTCCTTAAGCTGCCGTTGGGTAGTAGGTATCCATTCTAGCGGCTCTACTCGAGCGGTTCTGAGCTGAACCTCACAACGTTGAGTAAAAGTAGCAGGGTCTTCATGCCCTCGACCGTGAAAATCTGGTAGAGTTGGTATGTGGTAACAGCTTGAACACGGACGTTGCTAAGTGTCAGCCAGGTGCGGCTGGTATGGTGGTACGCTGACGGTTGACGAGGTGGACCGTTGGCACGCCGGACATCGGAAAAAGAGGCCCCTGAGGTATCTAGGCTCATCTTTCCACTGGTAGTGATAGTATTGTCTACAGTTCTCGCAGATAATTTATTGGCCATTTTCGCCTGTACAGGTTAACTCCGGGCAATACCGTGCTTCCACCGGTGCAGGTGGTGCAGTGGTAGGCTGTTTTATTGATGTCACGTGGCTCGTCTGCCCAGCCAATGCAAAGGTAATGATAGGGCTTTTGGCAGTTTGTGCAGGTTACATAAAGTGTGTCCCCTCCTGGGGTACACGATGGTTTGGTGCACTTTTGACTCCTGGTCATTACCATCTTGTCTGCTTTGGTGAGGTTGTTTGGGTGCCACCGAATTTTGTTCACTCCCGGAAGTATATTGTGCGGTGTTCTGGGGTCATGTAGTTGGTCCGTTGGACATCCGTCCTGTATCTTGATTCGCCCCACGTTTAGGCGCCAGAACTGTCATACCCAACTGCGTCTTTGGGTGTAGTGGGTTGCATCATTCAAAGTGCAGTCTCCTGGTGATGTTGGTGGCTAGGCACCGGTCGCGTGGGGGTAAGGAAGGGAGATGGGGAAAAAACGTATGCTGGTTGTGTGGTGGCTAGAACTTGCCCTCAGGAGTTAAAGGGGAAATCGGGGTAGGTGGAGGTCGGGTGGTTGGTGAGAGGAGAAGACGAGGAGAGGAAATAGCTACCTCAGGGGTAGGGAATTTTGAAGGTGTTGGGGCGGAGTGGGGGCGTCTAGGGGTTCGGATGTGGCCATCAGGGTGGTAAGAGAGGGGCCCTCGGGTGGAGTACTGTTTGACCGGTGATGTGATCTTCAGAGTCTTGATTTGGTGGGCTTTGCCGGAGCGGCGGGTATATACCATCTCGTGGAACTGCCGATTACGAGGACCAGCTGATGGTGAGAGTTGAGGGGTATAAGGCGGGAGTCCCAGCAACATGGGTGTCGCGGTGGGCGGTAGGATGGAGTCCCGGCAACGTGAGTCGCGGTGGGAGATGGGACGGTGAAAAGAGTCCCAACAAACTTGCTCTTAAAAATATGACACTTTATTTTGCTCTTTTGTAACGGTGGTTCTCCAGGGTGGGTCACCACTGAATCGGCTCTAGAATTCACTGTGTTATATACCCTCCGCTGCTGCCTGGCCTTGTCCAATGAGATAAAAGGGAGCTTCCCATTGGCGCGGGAAAACGTGAGTGATAATAGCCGCCAAGCTAGCCAATAGGAAGTGGAGTTCTCTTTGGCGCCAACTATTGTGGGGAAAGCGTCACGGACGGCTTAGAGAACATGGTCTGTGGGGGTGGTCCAGGCAGTAGGGAGGGTGGTTGGAGCGGCTGGTGCAAGTGCGGAGCAAAGATACAAAGGCCGACTGAACAGTGAGGCACAACAACCTGATTACACCCTACCACTATCTTAAAGCTAGTTCTACCCAGCCCACCTGATTACACCCTATCCCTATCTTGAGCTAGTTCTATCCAGCCCACCTAATTACACACTATCACTATCTTGATCTAGTTTTAACCAGCCCGTCTCATTACACCTTATCACTATCTTGAGCTCTATCCAGCCCACCTCATTACACATTACACCCTATCCCTATCTTGAACTCGCTATATCTAGTCCTAATCATTACCTTTTTCAGCTCCAATCTGTTATCCTCCCATCTGAATCTAGGTATTCCAAATGGTCTCTTCTTATCGGATTTGCCAGTCAATTTACTGAACATGGTTCTAGAATCCTCCATTCTTGCTGCATGTCCTTCCAACCCTAATCTAAAAGACTTGATTATCCTAACAATTAGTACAAGGTATTCAACTCATCATTATGTAGCCTCTTCTACTTTCTCGTATCTTTATACCCTTATGAACCAAATATATTCATAAGCACCTTGTTTCCTAACACCCTAAATTTGTTTCATCCTGTAGACAAGAGAGACAATTTCACACCCATAGAGAACTGGTATAATTATTGTTTTGTATACTCCGAGTTTTACATTCCTTGACAGCAGGCGAGATGTCAACAACTTATTGACAGAGAAATAGGCATGCATTTCCCGACTGTATTATTTTCCTAATTTCCAAACTAATATCGTTAATGCTAGTTAAAATCGTTCTAAAATATTTAAACTCATTAACTCTGTCAAATGATATGTTGCTCGAAGTAATCTCTAAACTATCGTCCACAATCTGTTTTTTCTGTGTAATCATAGCCTATAGAAAAATGTCTGCATTTCTTGCATCACCTTCTTTATTATTACCCAACAAAGCTAAATCATACACGTATCTTAATTGCTGCATTTTACCGTATAATGTCAACCCTTCCCTACTCTCTTGCATTACCCTAATAGCATACTCTAATATTCAGATAGTTTTATAAACATATTATTCTTTAATAACATTAAAATGTGATAAGTTAAAGAGAGAGGCTATAAGATTATTACTTTAATGATAAAATTAACATAACATTGGAGCCCAACAATGATAAAAGCTTAACAAATGCAAAATACATGTTTAGACAGGTTGTACACATATTTTATTATATTTTAAACATACAAGATTTCATTCAAATATTTAACCAACATAGGTTTGCTGAAGTGTAAGGAAATGCTGCCTAGGACGTAGGCCTAATTTGTAACCATAGTTATGTAAAACCGAAACATGGACATTGACTGTAAGGGAATAGGAAAATGGAGGCTATGGAGGGCACCAGGAGAAACAAGATTAATAAGAAAATTATTCAGGAAAGAGTGGGGGTACATGAGACAGTAGAGGAAGCAAGACTGAAATGGTATGGGCATGTAATGAGGATAGTGGAGTACATGAGATAGTAGAGGAAGCAAGACTCAGATGGTATGGGCATGTAATGAGGATAGTAGAGGAAGCAAGGCTGAGATGGTATGGGCATGTAATGAGGATAGTCGAGTACATGAGATAGTAGAGGAAGCAAGACTCAGATGGTATGGGCATGTAATGAGGATAGTGGAGTACATGAGATAGTAGAGGAAGCAAGGCTGAGATGGTATGGGCATGTAATGAGGATGGAGAAAGAAAGAATCGGAAGAAAAATTATGAAAATGATCTAGCAAAAAATACCGCAAAAGAGACCAAGAAAGAGATAGGTGGTGCAGATAATAGCAAGTATGCAAATGAGAGGAGAGTAATGGAAGCAAATAAAGGAGGATGAATGACAGAAGGAAAATGTAAGCTGAATGCATTTTATACAACTAACCTAGCCATAAGCTGGAAAGAGTTAATGATGATAGTTATTTGATTAAAGATTAATTAAAATACTCTCTTTGAAACAAAAATAACATCTTTATTTTTACAACAATAAGAGCATAATTATGCCAACTGTACATTTCATAAATAGCATCTAGACAAGTAAAGAGAAGCGTAAACATTGAGTCATCCAGCACCAGACACAACAATACAACACAGAAGTCTTATACAAAATTGAATTTGTGGAGCTCGAACCTGCCCTTCTATTAAGGCTTGGACTTGAGATAAAATTCAAGAACTCTTAAGATCCCAAATGATTAGGGCTCTGCAAGCACTTTAATCTCAAGCTTCGAGCCGAGCTCATCATTTAAGCTCAAGATCGAGAGTTTTGTAGGTTTGTCATTTTCTAGTTTTCACTTGCTTTACCTAATAATCATTTTTTTTAATCCAGTGGTTAGTATAAGCTATTTAATTTAGATATAATCGGCATCTATCCCTTATAAATCATTCGGTAACTTAACAAATTGTTCAAATTAATAACAATTTTCACCTTAATAACATAAGAAAGCTTTAAAACGATTTTGGACAGGCAAACTTATTCAATATTGTTGTCCATTTTGAACTATCCTTGATTGAAGTTGCATTCCCATGACAAAGTAATGAAAATAAAGATAACTAAATAGATTACTAAATAATAGAGTAATCATTATTTTTAATAATTTTACCTGGTCCCTTTCTAAAATAATAATTTCAGTTAAATTAATAATTTAACATTGAGAATAGATTATATTGAATGTTTTTGAACTTTAGACATTTAAAACTTGTATTAACTACCAGTAATATGTTTAACTACTAAACTAGCACTAGTTTAGCTATTATTTAGTGTTGGTTACCCTAGTTAAAATCAATGTTGATCATAATTGCAATAGATATTTACAAAACTTACCACATTTAAATAAAGAAAGCATTTCCTATTTAATAATTTGCTAGAAATATTATTTAAACAATCTTATTTTTCATTTTAAAGTATGAACATCAACTTTTATAAGTATTAAAAGTTGAATTGAAATAAATTTCTCAATAATGAAATTGGAACAGAAGAAGTGTTCAATCACGATTATTACATTAATGACTAATAAACAATATATGAAACATTTCAAATTTATAACTGTACATCTCAATAAGGAAAACCTCTTTTCGCTTTATGAGGCAATTGCATTATATTTGGAGGAAGGTACAGAAAAGGTGGATAGAAACATATAAAAGGGACAAACACAATATGGCTTTTACAATGAATGAAAAGAACACAGTTCACACTTTCTGTTGGCACTAATGGAAAGTCTGACCTGTGTTTTTTATTTTGATTATAAAAGCTATATTGTGTTTGTCCCTTTTATCTGTTTCTATCCACCTTTCCTGTACAATCTTCTAAATTTATAACTGTTTGGAATTCTTACGTTTTCTTTCAGGGTAAATTAAGTTAAGAGGCATATTTTTGGGAAATATTAGCTCATTAAAAGTATATTTTATTAACTTTTTTTATAATGGTTAGTGTAATTTTTATGTGCTTAAAGACACGTGTGTTGAAATCATTTTAATGATGTTTTCTTTTATATTTTGATTGAGTGGTGTTCTAATTTTTAAATCATGTTTTTTAAGTGTTATTTCTAATTTTAAGCCCATATTTCCATTCTTCAAACTAAATTTTAAAAGTATTTAGTATTTTTATAAAAATGAGTGCCATTCTTATTTTAAAAATACTATGCAGTTTCAATATACTTTTTAAATCTCAAATTTTAAGTATGTGATATTTACATCTTATGTTTGTTTTGACTGGTGACTGGTAAATATACTGTTTTACTTTTAAAATAAACAAATATATAATATTGATATTTTAAATTCATAAATATAATTGAACTCGGAAGCTTTTCGAAATACTCAGATCAAATGAAAAAACCCGAGCTCGCAGACCCCTACAAATGGTCAACAGTTTGATGTCAGTCTTTGGCGACTTCCTAGCTGTTGGGTTTAGGAGAGATGAGCTTGATGTTGACAACAAAAGAAAACTCTCTACTGTCAGAGGATTGACGGAACAACTGCGCATGTTGCCAAGCCAGGTCGCCAACTCCTCCCTTCAGTTTTGCCATCAAAGTGACAGAAGACTCACCAACAAAGTCTGTACATGTTTTAGTCCCGACACCTAGGATTAAAACATGGCTTGTGTAAATATATATTTTATAGACCTACTTGGTTGTAATTATCAATATTATTTAGCGCCACATCTTAGATTATAAATATTTTTTTAACCCCATCTTAGATCATTAATATGTTTTCAACTATATCTTACATCTTAGATGATTAAAATTTTGTTAACTGCATATTAGATTATCAATATTTTGCTAGCAGTATATTAAATGATTAATATTTTGTCAGCCATAGCTTAGTAGCAGTTTGAGAAATAATATATATTATTTACACTAAAATGGGAGTATAGGTGAGCTTAGAGGAAATATTCCCGTATTTATGTGGAGAAAAAGTGAAAAACCATTTCGATAAGACTACCCTTAATGCAACCGGTTAGATATAGCTTGAATCCACTATTTTACAAATTCTAATCATGAATGTGAATCTTAGATGGAAATAGGTTTACTTCCTTGAGCTAATTCTTAAGTCGCTATAGAGAGTGAAAATAGTAACTGAATGTTAACATTTATTGTACTTTCAATTAAGAGGTAGATTATTGTTTTGGGGGCTGGTTGTCAAGTTTTTCACAACATTTATTTTAACTAAACCATCTAAAACTAATGCTAAGTTGAAATTTAGAAAATTTATTTGAAATATTTAAATATGAATTTTTCTCAAATCTTTGAGTTGAATGTTGAACACAGTGACCTGGCGGTCTAAGGGTAAGGTGTCAGACTTCTGTGCTAGTGGTCCGGGGTTCAATCCTCGGCCCCAGCGCAGATTTATCTGACTATCAAACCCTTCCTTCACCTCTGATAAGACGTGCGTGTATTAATCACAACTTGTGAATGTGTGGAGTGCCAGGCCTCCACCGTGGTTCGGACCGCACGTTAAACTGTAAGTTCTCCATTTTGTCTCACAATCACCCTACCATTACACAATAGCGTAAGTGCATATAACCCGAACGGGTAGTAAGACGCGGTGATGATGATAACAATAATAATAATAATAATAATAATAATAATAATAATGTTAAATATGTAATCAAGAATGTAAGACTCTTGTCTTTCATGTTGTTACCTGGTGGAAAAGTGAAGCAGATGTCTCCCGAACATAGTGACCACACAATCTGACCTGTCTTGTAACATTGGTCGGTGGAAACGATATTGACAGAGTCTATCAAATAACCAGTTCCTGACAGGTCAAACTTCCACTCGATGATACCTTCACTACTACTCTCTGGAAAGAAAAATATAGCTATTCCTTACATAATTAATATATAGACACATGCAAAAGATGAGGTTATTTTTAGGGGAAAAGTGGTGTAATTTTTCTCAAAAAGTGATATTATTTTATGCTGAAAGTGATGCTATTATATACCTAAATATGAATCGAATTAGTATTCATTAAAAAAATCTATGATAAAACTGTCTAAATCTTTCATTCATATTGTGTATTTAACTTTTTACTAACACAAATATTGAATAATACAAATCAAATTTATTTAATTTCATATATTATTTTTATTAGGTAATCTTATTCGAAATTGGTGTTTTATGTTTAACTGTTGTAAGAGTGCGAAAAAAATTACCCTTCTTAAATATCGGTGACCTGGCGGTCTAGGGATAAGGTGTCACACTTCTGTGCTGGCGGCCGGGGTTCAATCCTCGGTCGCGGCAAAGATTTATCTGATTACCAAACCCTTCCTTCACCTCTGACAAGACATCTTGTGAATGTGGGGAATGCCAGGCCTCCACCGTGGTTCGGATTCCACGTTACACTGTATGTCCTCCATTTCATCTCACAATCACCCTACCATTACACATTAGCGTAAGTGCGTATAACCCGAACAGGTAGTAAGACGCGGTGCTAATAATAATAAAATATTCTTTAGATTTGAAACCTCTTGACTCTTAAATGTTCTCTATTTTAACACCTCATAAAGGCTATCTTTGTTTGAAATACCTTAAATATTATTTAGGTCTAAAACTCCTTAAAGGTTATCTAGGTTTTAAGCTCTTTAGATATTATTTAGTTATGAAACCCCTTAAATGTTCTTAATGTTTGAAATACCTTAAATGTTTTAGATCTAAGACCCCTTAAGGATTATCTAGGTTTTAAGCTCCTTAAATGTTATTTAGGTATGAAACCCCTTAAATGTTTCCTAGGTTTGTTACCCTTTAAATATTCTCTATGTTTGAAACCCTTGAAACTCCTATATGTTTAAAGCCACTTTAATGTTCTCTAGACATGACACCCATTAAAGGTTCTTTGTTTAACAACACTATAATCTCTACGCATTGTTCGGTTGGTAGCCACAGACAGCTCATAAATAGCTGACCTTGGCAAACTACTTCTTTCTCCCTAGTTTCTATGCCCCAAAATATGGTTGAATATAATATATCTCTGTTCTACTCTAAATCTTTCGAGATCTCTTGCTTTCTGAACCTAACAAATAACTGTTGATAGACAGCACATTGACTCACAAGCTTCCCAACTTGTTTGTCTCATCACAGGGAGTAAAATACCCCCTTCCCCCTCCAAGTTTGCTACAGAACAAAGAAGATAACTGTCTCCAATAAGATTGGGCCAGGAATACCTGCTTGAACCATAAGCGGGATTTATTTCCCACCCGGACCCTTGCCCATTCCCGCCTGACTCTCGGGAATGGATAAATTCTCTAGAATTCGGGATCCCGTCCACCCCTATAATAAACATAATATGGCTTTCAGAATTATAAGAAGAACATAGCTCACACTACACTGCTGCCAATGGACAAAGAGGTAATGGCTGCCTATTGAAGAAAAGAGCGCTACCGCCAAATCCCTCAACCCAAGCTTCATTCTATCGGAACTCATCAGGAGGGATTGGAAAACGCTCAATGCAACTTCCTAAAAGAGGAAACCAAAAAACACAAAAGGGGGGGAAAATAAACTTGTAAAGAATGATAAAACACTTAGATAAGGACATTTAAAGGGAATAGCATAAGGAACAAACTCACGAAATTGACATTGGATGAGCATATTTACTAATTATATCTCTTTAAGGAAAACCTCTTCTGGTTTTTTGAGGTAATTTGTTATATTTGTAAGAAGGTAAAGAAAAGGTGAACAGAAAGATTTAAAAAAAAGAACAAACACGATTTGATTTTACAATTAAAAAATAAATATTTGAAAGAATAGAAAGTCATAAGGTAAAGTAATGCAAGTGATTGAGAAGGTAAACTGATCTGAGAGTTAATTACAAATAAACTTGTCTTTTCGTTTATTCACACTCATATCTTCTGATCACTTTCATAATTTCATATGCTTTAAAATTTTCAGAAACATTCCCTTTTCATAGCCAAAGCCGAATCAAAGTTTGAATATTTTTCTATTTAATTTTGAATAAATATATTATGTTGGCGTTGAGAGAAAAATTTGAAGCCGAATTGGATCTCTGTGTACTTCATATTTGATTTGAACCCATGACTGGCTTCGACAGCTATTCAAAGCTTTGTCTGCTATTCGAAGTAAGGTGATTATATTACACATATTTTATATCAAATAAAAGTGAACCAAACTCATCTCAAGAAATAAAATATATTTTAATCGTTTTGAGTTTTAGAACAAGTTTGCTTTATTTTCATGGTGAACCTGGTAAAATTTCCTTAACACTTTGAATTTCAAGACAGCCATAACATTAAACCTCTAACCCCCTTGATCACAAACATTGATAGATACCAACTTAAAATGAATTTGTTCCTTTTGAAAGTTTGAATTAAAATAAATAGTAAAAGTTTATTTTTTATTTTTAGTGTGTTTAATTAAACTTTTGAAATATTTCTTGAATATTGAAAATATTTTTTTAATATTTCAAAATTCACAAAATGATTTTTTTTAATGAATTATATTAGTAAGTACTTAAAAATGAAAATTGCTGTTAATTTAGTTATTATTATTATTATTAGCACCNGGCATTCCTCACATTCACAAGATGTCTTGTCAGAGGTGAAGGAAGGGTTTGGTAATCAGATAAATCTTTGCCGGGACCGGGGATTGGACCCCGGCCGCCAGCATAGAAGTCTGACACCTTACCCCTAGACCGCCAGATCACCGTTAATTTAGTTAAAATCTTACATATTTTAAAATTAAATAACATCTGCAAAAAATTGGTTATTTTATACATATTACATGAAGAATTACTTTATAAGGAAATTATTATCATCAAGGTCGTATTGTTTTCAAGATTTGCTATAGGCACATGTGCTTTGAAAATCAGAACTATATTTTTTTAGTAATTCACATGGCAAGATTTAAATGTATGTATAAAGTTAAAAGTTTCCTTGATGATGTAAAACAGAAAAACTAAAATTTTGTAACACTTGACTTATCAAGCCTATAAACACACCTGCCAAACTAACAAACTCGTATTTTTCTATAACGTTGTTATTGAATGTCTGTTAACTTGTGTGTTTTGTTAATTCTAGCTTGTGTGTGAAAGGTTAATGAAACATCATATAGGTCAAATCCAATGATATTAAAGCAAATGAATGTTTTTTTTACTACTCACTCAGGCTGTACACATAAAAAAGTGTAAAATGAATATAACATTTATATGTTGGCAACAAGCTTCAAATATTAGTTTTAAGAAAAAATAAATGTAATATTTAGTTTGGTGTTAGATAAATATACTCAATGCCAACATAATATATTTGTTCAAAATTAAATAGAAAAATATTCAAACTTTGATTCGGCTTCAAGAATATTTCCCATATTCGACTCGACTTAGTTTCAAACCAAATAAATAGACTTCGCACACCCCTACTAATTCATATTTAGAGAAATAAAAATAAATAAAAAAGAACGCACACATATAAATAAAAATGGGTTGCTACATATTTAAAAAAAATTACAAATCCGTATCTGTAACAATCTTTTAGCTGTGTTCTTTTGTATTTTTCTATATTTCTTAATACAAAAAAGGAATATTTAGAAAAATCAAAAATAATGTGACAGTTTAAGGGGTTTCATAAATAAATAATATTAATGGGGTTTAAAACCTAGATAATCCTTAAGTGGTTTTAAACCTAAAACATTTAAGGTGTTTAAAACTTGGAGAACATTTAAGGGGTTTCATAACAAAGGAATATTTAAACAATATTGTAATGTAAAACACAAACCTAGATAACCTTTAAGATATGTTATAATAGAGAACATTTAAGATTTTAGAGGACATTTAAGAAGGGTAAAAAATATATTTTTTAAATTTTGCATTCTTCCAATAGGTAGTTAAATATAAAACACCATTTTCAAAAGAGATTATCTAATAAAAATAATGTATTAAAATTAATTATTCGATTTTTGTTCAAAATGTTTCTACTTATTTCAATAAAAAAAGCTATTCGCACACCCGTATCTATATTATTATGTTTTTATTATACATTTTTTGTATTATATTTAATTATGTCAAAGGTTTTACAAGTATTACCATATTATTATAAAACCAATGTACACTTTTAATCTAGATTTAATTTAAAACATCATTTTTATCCCAATCTCGATATTTTGACTTGTTTCCCATCCGGATACAAAAATGCTGTTCCCGTCCATCGTTATTAGTAGTAGATTATAGTTCTGACCACAAAAAAAAGTTTGTATTTTCTAAAAGACCCTTCCTTTTAAAATCGTACTGTAACTGTAAATGTGAACGTGATGAGGAGATGGAAGTGAAGAGAGTAGTTTATTTGTTTCAAAGTTCCCTTCTCTAAAACACACATTACATTATCTTCCTAGTCTGAGAAACTGATCTGATCAGGGCCAAAGGAACTGCACCTTTTCTGGCAACATATACCATCTTCCAATCAGTCTCCTCCTTGCGGAATACTTTGCTGACTAGATGTGCCCCGTTGCGCCACCCTAGTAGCTCCACCTGCTGGTTCAGGGTGCCCTGCACATATTTGTCCTGTGCGGTTGAGTAACGAATGTGCATCTCCCGGGCCTCCAGCTCGGGGGCTGTGGGGCGCCAAGTGTGCGGGGTGAACACTGCCTCATCTCGAGTCTCATCTCGTGCCAGTCTCCAAGAAAGCGAACCTGAGCTGCGCCCCTGGAGGGGTAACAAACAATTTACAAGAGAGATGTATTTTCTTGACCCTTTTTCATAATCAAATTTTTACATCCATCTCTGTTTCCAGCCTGTAACCTAGGTCAGTTTTTTATTCAAGCTATATGTTATCTACCGACTTGCTAGGGCTGTAGCAGTTTCATGTGCCTTATAATCTAACTCAAGACGAGGACAGACACAACATCTAGTCCCCGGCCATTAATTCATCGCTGTGAAAGGGTAAACCCAAACAAATTTCGCCAGTGATAACATTTTCAGCCATGCCGGGACCCTTAACTCAATATACAGACGTGCCACCAAATAAGCTAAGGTGTCGGACTCATAATCAAATCAAAATTTATAATTAGGCTAGATTATATAATTTTATTAATTTACTACTAAATTTCAATAAATGACTAAGGCCATAAAACTCCTGTACAGACAGTGAGAATATTTTTAATAATGCGAGTGTACAAAGCTTAAACAATTCTGAATTTGCTTCAAATATTTGTCAACTTTGACTTCACATCGAAAAACAAAATTCCGGCTTCGACAAATAAAAAGCTTGCCAGTAAAAATAATGCGAACTTTCAAATACCACAGGTATCTGCGACTTGAGAGGGCTGTTATGCTGCCAAGTATACAATACAAGATTGTAATTAAAGACTCAGCCTTAATGTATGAGTGAAATGACCTTTAGCATGGGAGAAATCTTTGCTAGATCAGTGATAGAGCATTGGTGTGCTAAGCCAAAGGCCCCGGGTTCGATTCTTGTGTCCAGATGTAACTTTTAAACTAATTTAAATTAATTTAAATTAAAAACCAGTAGTTACAGTAGAATACCGATCATTCTACCTGAACGAGACCGACGGGTGGTCAGATAACCAAAATGTTGGATAATATAGAAACAAGGGTAAGAACTGGAACGAAACAAATCAAAACTAAATGAAAGTGCCGAATAGATATTGAATAAGGATAAGTAGTTACTTCATAGTAAGCTACGGCAGGCCTAGCCAGTTGGTAGTGGAAAACATATGCTTGAATAAAAAACTGACCCAGTCCACAGGCGGGAAACAATCATGAATGTAAGAAAAAAGTCTCTTCATAATATAAATTATGCAATAGATTACAAAACTAATATTTTATTTATTCAAACAGAACAAAGTATCTTAAATCAATTAAATGCAACTTTTATTAAATTCTGTAGTATACAAAATGCAAAATTGTTAAAAACAAAATTGCCGATTGAACTTTGTTTCTCTTCCTTGCAGCAAGGTCACACCAATAGCATATTATATTAATGCCGGATAATTGACGGTTGGATGGTCAGGACTCCTTACTTTACATGCACAACTGTTTCCAGCCTGTGGCTGGGTCAGTTTTTAGTTCCAGGCATATGTTTTCCACTGTCAGCTTGTTAGGCCTGTTGTAACTTCATATACCGTACGATCTAACTCAAGACGAGGACAGGCACAACATACAGTCCCAAGATGTTAATCCATCGCTGTGAGAGGGTAAACCTACATTTCACCAATGATACACTTATCAGCCAGTAGATAAACATGTTACCGGCAGTCACGACTCCACTGTAATCAAATTGTTTGTTGTAATAACTATCTGGTAAGGCCAAACATCTTTGCAATATACAAACATAAAACAATACAAATTAATAATATCCAAACTCTGGTTCTGCTTTGGGAATATTTCATATAATTTGGTTTGAATCAAAATAATGAACTTTTCATACCTGTACAAATAAGACAAAGATAATAATTAGTTTTTAATGAGAACTATGACCTACCTGATAATCTGTATCTGTGGGTTTTTTTTGTGTGAAAAACTCCACGAGTTCCAACACCAGTCTGCGGTTGATGTACGCTTTCCTAGCTGGGCTGAGCATGTGCTGCCTTTCCTCCCGCATTGCCAACATAAGCCTTAGCAGATCCTCCTCCGTACATTGAGTCCTGCCAACAAAATAAACATGGTTAAAAGTGTAAGCACAGGCATTTGGTAATTTCATTGCTGCAATCTTAAACAAGCCCAACTTGATGCTTAGCTGGATAGACTAAAGCCATATTATTTCCTCAAAATGTGGTTTTCCACCCTAACTTCAAGCCGACATTGGCTTATATGTGATGTTTTACTGTCAGAAGTTAAAACTTTAACACTTTTAGTGCCGCAAGCCGATGTGATCGTCTTTCCAGATTTGCACTAGTTCTGCTGTTATCCAATAGATAAGGCAGGAGTGTATTATTTTCCTAGAGCAAGAACATTCCCTTCTGTTAAAGAACATTAACACAGATAAAAATGATTGAACAATATGAAAAATTGCCTCAAAAATAACAGTTTGGTA
This sequence comes from Timema douglasi, assembly GCA_901482245.1. Lineage (NCBI taxonomy): Eukaryota > Metazoa > Arthropoda > Insecta > Phasmatodea > Timematidae > Timema > Timema douglasi. Next base: position 86,906 of record CABEEJ010003198.1, read on the forward strand.
ATTTCTCTTGTACAACTTTGCAAACATGATTAAATATTCATACCACTCTTCGCACATAAATTTAGTACAGACGTGGCAGTAAAAGGGTTCAAATCAGTCTATACTGTACCTCTAGGGTAAGTTGGATCAATTTTTTACTGATCAAAGAAGATTTTAAAAAGATAATCCAATAATAACTTGTAAATTCTTAGAAGTAAGTTTAATACATTAAACCTCAATATTTTTATTACTAAACCTCATATAATACCTAGCTTAACATTAGCATAAGTAACTCTCAAATTGTAAGACCGGCCATAAGCAGAAATTTGTAGAATATTAATAAATGTTTTAAGTTAATATTACTACTGAATCTGGATCTTTTAGTATTGCATCAGCGCTATTATCACTGAGCTAACCATGAGTACCCATGTTCAATCATTAATTATTCTTTATGGCAAGACCATTGCTATGCTTAACCGAAGTCCTGGGTTCAATTATTGTATCCTGATGTTATTTTACTACATAACTTAAATTTAAATTTTATTTGCGAAGTAACATAATTTGAACTCCCTAACTGAAGGCCTCACACTTGTACTAGACTGGACTTCCAATGACTGGGAGAGCGGGGTTTACTAATGGTGGTTTTTTTCCAAAATGGCTTTCCACGCTCCTTTTGTAAACATGTGGGGACACTTCCTCTAAATTCAACCTTTCTTATCCTTAGCAAATTATCGTACATTACAATAAGTCCTCCAAAATCATTATGTCAGATTGAGTTGAATGTTAAGGTGATCCAAGATTTTACTTCCCTTAGGTTTAATTTTAGTGTTGTCCCTACGTGCACACCTGCGTGCCAGTATGCCCGCATGATCGCAGGAGTAGCGCCAGGAAACATCTTGCACCTCATCGCACGAGTAGGCAATTACGTACGAGAGTTTCTTGCCCCAGCCAGTCTCGTACATAAGCGGAGCATCACACACGTTCTCGCATGGGTCGCAGTGTAGCCAGCGCTTCTGAGTGGCAGAATATACCTGAAAGAAACATGAGTGAATGTCACAGTTGTCCTTACAAGTGTCACAGTGTAGCCAGCGCTTCTGAGTGGCAGAATACACCTGAAAGAAACATAAGTGGATGTCACAGTTGTCCTTACAAGTGTCACAGTGGAGCCAGTACTTCTGAGTGGCAGAATACACCTGAAAGAAACATGAGTGA
>CABEEJ010003199.1:0-12499 GCA_901482245.1 Timema douglasi
CTTCCCAATTCCTAATCCATTAGAGTAATTAGTACTTAAAGCGTATAACCCGAACGGGTAGTAAGACGCGGTGCTAAATAAAAATATATATAATTCTCGATGGTACGCCTTGAGAAGCAAAACAAAAAAGTTAATTTAAGTCGTAAAAAGATAAGGCCTCATAAAATCTTATATATATATTACTAACAAGTTTAACCAAAAGGAAAACAGACTTAAAAAGTAGTTGTAGGTGTGGGACAACACTGCGGTGGCTATATAGTAGTCGCGCTAACCTTACACAAGAAGCAGCCACGAGAAATGCCTCCTCTCTACTCGTCATTTTGAGCTCAACTAGATTTGTTGCAAAAATACTTGCTCTGCTATACATTTTCTTAGCACATGCTAAAAATGTATCTAGATAATGTTATATAGCAAAGTTAGATGTCATGACTGTGTAACCTTTGTTATATAGCATTGCTACATGCTACATAGTGTAAACTCTGATCAAATGCAAGCTGAAACCAACATTGCAGGCTTAGTTTATGTTCACTAGTAGCACTGGTAGCTGAAAGCACCGGGGAGCGAGGTTTTGAAATATAGGAATAGTTAAATCAGGCCTGTCCAACCCACAGCTTTCGAGTACATTCTGTGTGGTCCACCAACTCAAACTGAAATACTTCAGTTATAAGAAATAAACATCAGAATTGGGCTTTTGGTGCTGACTTAAATGCTCACTAATTTCCACGAAGTTTCCAGAATTGTAAGTATAATGAATGTATGCGTGTATTTGTTAAAAATTAATACTTACTCGTTCATTTTTTTAATTATATTTGGGCATTTGGTCCTATAAATTTAATGTACACAGGCTTGAACTAATCACAGAAAATATTGATAAAAGATAAATGATACAGTTCCTTTTAGGAAAACGCAAGGCTGTAGTCAGGGGCTCAAACCCCCTTGAAATTGTATGAACAAAATATATATGGCTTTATTTATGGTTCAAACAATATATAAAAAAGGTACAAGTAAAAATTAAGGGGCTGTGTTACCATTAAAAGCATTTTAATATTTTGAATTTTTCCTAGCCTCAGGCAGTTAGGGGGTTATGTTGCCATACAAACAATTCAGAGAGCTTCTAGAGGTGTTTAATATCTAGAATATTTAGAATATTTCCTTGCCCTCATCAGCTAGAAGGCTATGTTACTATACAAAACACACTGAGAGCTTCTATAGTTGTTTAAATATTTAATATTTTTCTAGCCTTTGGCAGTAAGGGGGTGCTTCAAATTTACAGCACTAACCAGCATTAACGTAGCACAAGCGATGGGCGTTTTAAAAAAAGGGTTATCTCTATTATTTTTATACCGGGTGGCCAAGAAGATATCACCCTAGCCACCCATAAACAATCGTGAATTAGTGCCTCAAATGTACAGCATTAACGATGAAATTCAAACACTAACCAGCACTAACGTAGCACAAACGATGGGCGTTTTCAAAAACCGGGTGGCTAAAAGTCGGGTGGCCAGGGTGACACACATGCATGGCTTTGTTGCCTGAATAAACACAGAATAAATATAGGCCTATATTTTTAAAATGTACCCAAGCACCAAAATGGTGGTGAGTAGTTAAATAGTTCCTTGTGTCTTTAATTTGGTCTTGTTAAGACTGTAGATAAAGCAGTGTTTTTTTTATTTATCTTTTGTCAAGTTGGAGGGGGTTGAACCCCCCATCCCCCTCATGGCTACGGCCCTGAGTATTACCCACAACCACATGTAACGTCACACTCGCTGTTAACACGGCAGTGACCGGCCGTGTGTATAGCATTGAGGCCGACCTCTGAGCCTGGAGGGAGTTAGTAAATTTGCCTTGAAAAAGTAATTATTGTTGCCCGCCACACTACCGTTAGTTTTGAATGTGCTCTAAGGTACAAAAAGGTTGGGGACCTCTGGTCTAAAGTGTCACTCTCGTGTTAGATTGGCCTGCTGAAGACGGGGAGATCGGGATTCGGATCCCAGCCAGGTCTACTGAGGGTTTATTCTTAAATGATTCCCCACTCTTTTTCCACACAAATGTGGGTAAGTTACCTGTAAAATGTTTCCTTCCTTATCCCTACTTCATAAAAATAAATAACATCTACTGTGTATAACCTGAACAGGTCAAGACGCGGTGATCAATAAAACCACTAGACGCAGTCACGCACCGACATCTACTTCTCTAAACGATGGATTCAGGTCCCTGGCCAAGATAAGATGGTGTCAGTGCGTGTATGGGCGGGCACCAGGTCAGATCTCAAACAAAAATAACTGCAAGTCAAATATGATGACTCGTTACTTGCAGTTACGTGAGTGCACCCTATCCCTGTGGCCATTCGCTATGCCTTCTGCAAGAAACCTGGCAAAGCTCCACGCTACAGCCCCCTCATGACAACCTTTGATGAAAAATTATTACTAGCACCGCGTTCGGGTTATACGCACTTACGCTAATGTGTAATGATAGGGTGATTGTGAGATGAACTGGAGGACCTACAGTTTAACGTGGAATCCGAACCACGGTGGAGGCCTGGCATTCCCCACATTCACAAGATGTCTTGTCAGAGGTGAAGGAAGGGTTTGGTAATCAGATAAATCTGTGCCGGGACCGAGGATTGAGCCCCGGACCCCAGCACAGAAGTCCAAGACCTTACCCCTAGACCACCAGGTCACCGTTTGCTAAAAAAACATTTCTGATTATTCACTTACATTAAAACACAATCTTTCTTTGAAATTAAAAATAGAATTTCTTTATTGTTGTTCAGGACTTCCCTTAGGACTTAGCGAAAGATGCGGCCACACGGGGCCACGACATTTTGGGGGCCCCGCACTTACTTGTGCGACTGAGGGGGAAAAAATCAGCAAGGGGTGGGGTCGGGGGGACTTTTGAACGGCGCGCTCGTATAGTAAGCTCCGTGTAATGGTTATCTAACAGATATTGCCAGGTTGTAAAAATATCATGTGATTTGATTTATTGAACGAGTGAAGCGAGCTCTCTGTTTTAACTCCATCGATCTGCATTTGTCTGTCTGTATGTGGTGGATAATTCCCACGATAATTTGTTAATGCATTAACTGATCTCATTCAAACTTGGCAAAGTTGTTTTTTGAACCTTTATTCAGTTCAAGTTTGTTGAGGAAGAAAATTGGACGAAGGATATACCCTTATACGTATAAAAACACGGCTTCTAGCATTAAATTATGATTACATTTATTTACCTTTTAGGGCACTTCCCTGTTACCTAATACGGCTGGAAGTTGGTATGTTGGTGTAAACTAATGTAATAACATAAAACAAAATCTATTGTTTGATAAGTATTTTTTGTTGGAGGGGGGAGGGGGGTATATAATACTCTAATTCCTTAACATGTCTGGCTTTTTGGATTCTGTTTAAGTTTATGAGGCCTACTCTAAAGTGAGCCCCTGGGCTAGGCCCAATATCCTTTGGGTCGGCCCAGATCTGGTCTGATGGGAGTTGGGACAGTAGCGCCTTTGACCAGTGTTACCAACCCAAGACTCGCGAGCTACTTTCGGTCAGTAGCATTTTTATTCTGGCCCACCAAACCCAGTTTTTTAAATGTTTTTGTCAACTTTAATGTTATGTAATAACAAGGCTAATGTGTTAGAGATAATAATCATAATGTTTAGGTAATTCACCTTTCGGGAAAATACCCAAGGTACCAGCCGGGAAGCGAACCCGGGACCACTAGATTGGTGGCCAGGTGCGACCACTTCAATGTAGGAAAAGTACCTCCCCCCACTCCCCCCCAAGTGAACCTGAGCGGGATTCAAACCCTCATAGCCCCTTAATAGGCAACCCAGTCTATTGTGAGGTTGACACCCTAGACGAAGTGGTTTTCATCTTATTAATTTATAATTATTTTTTTATAAATAAATATTATGTCATGCTAAACGGCGAATAATTAATTATGTCCAGATTTAAGATAAGCTAGAAGAGAACCGATCGTAGGGACATGTAATATGTGAGGGCCTGTTTTTCTATTTCTCTTTTAAATGTTTATTATTATTATTATTATTATTAGCACCGCGTCTTACTACCCGTTCGGGTTATACGCACTTACGCTAATGTGTAATGGTAGGGTGATTGTGAGATGAAATGAAGGACCTACAGTTTAACGTGGAATCCGAACCACGGTGGAGGCCTGGTATTCCCCATATTCACAAGATGTATTGTCAGAGGTGAAGGAAGGGTTTGGTAATCAGATAAATCTATGTCGGGACCGAGGATTGAACCCCGGACCCTCAGCACAGAAGTCCGACACCTTCCTTACCCCTAGACTGCCAGGTCACCCATAATGTTTATTATAGAGTTATTAGTACATATATTTAATATATATATACACTTTTTTTGTTACTTATTTCAAATTTATTTATAAAATGTTATAGATTCATTTAGATTTAAATGTATATTATAGAATATGTATAACTTAAATTATGCACTAAATAAACTTTGGGGAGTACCAAATTGGAGATAAATTATTTTATTTTGGGGTGCACGAACATGTGGGGTACGTAGAGTAGAACTTATAAATATCTAGTGGAACAGAATATACCACAGCTCTGCTTACCCTGGCAACACTGCATGACACGCCACTGGCAAGCATCAATGCGGGTGGGTCAAATCATGTCCTGCAGCTGTGACATTTGAAAAAAAAACTGGATCATAGCTTATAAAATAGAAATACAGCTATATTTAGTCAATGCAGACATACATCATTTCGTGTTTTGTTTGTTAAGAAGCTCACCATCCCGACACAACGTGCGGATGTCCATGTCTGGCCTCCCCTTCGTTCGCCGTGCCGTGCCGTTCTGAATGCTCCCTTTAAATCTCACCCCACACCCCGGCACGGCACGGCACGGCACGGCTTTCAACCCACAGCCCGACCTACCGGCAGCTGTGCTGTGTCAGACAGTCATTGTACTTGTACTGTAACTAGTGCCGGCTGTCGGATAACGAAACATGACCCCATTCGACTCGGAAAAATTTCATTACATTATTATGGCGGGTTTGAATGTATCGCCATATTGAAGTGAGTCTCACCAAACAGATTGGATTAGTTTTTGATTGTGATTTTATTTTAGTGATTTCAATCAGTTTTTTAGTCTCTACACGTTTTGGGTCAAGATGCATATTTAGGACGTTTCTGACAAAAAGGCGATATTCTTTCAACAGGTAGGTATCTATTTTGAATTTAAAACATAATGTATTTATCATAATTTCGACCCCATCGGTGGGTACTCGAACAAAGGCGTCAGTCGCATCAAGTTTGGACTACCAGTGAAGTGGAGGTTGGGGTTCTAATCCCAGTCGGGTGTACTGAGGTAACTTTTACCCACCCAAATAGTGATACGATCTCCCTCTACGCAGATGAAGGTACATTTCATCTATATTAAACCTTATCATACCCTATCTCATTGTGTTAATAAGCAGAGAGCCCAGACGGGTAGTAAGACGTGGTGCACACAAGGAAAAAATGTAAGTATTGTAGGGTTTTAAAATACATTTTAGATAAAAAACATCCGGTTTGGTTTAGGAACGAATAGAAATACCCATTGGTGATTTATGACTGGTTTGTATGTTTTTTTAATCACAGCTCGTACGTATTTAATTTTACCTCCATTTTTTTTTCAATACCATTGTGTTTAGTAACAATTAGTAGATAATAACGTATTGTGTAAAATATTTATTTACATCACAACTGTAGTTTTTGAAACCTTTTTCTTTCTGTTGTTAACCACGGGTGTGTTAAAAAAAATATAGCCTAATATGCGACATTGATTAAACCATAATATTCATCAATACACCCGCATCCGAAGTCTACTGCATGTAGAAGCAAAACCTTATTCGCCCCTTGAGTGGTAATCACAATTACTTAAGTGTGCTCATATACAAAATTATCACTCTAAGGTTAGGTGTTTACTGCTTCGTATGAATTGACCGTTTTATTTTCTTGTTATTTTCGGGAACTGACACTCTAAAATCACCAACGGGAGCAGGAGTATTTATTATATAATACTAAAAGTAACACACCCTACATGTTTTTATGTTCGTGTTATTGGACAGTAATGATGGACACTATCAAATGATTAAAATTATTGAATAATTAAAACTATTGTTTCCAAACATTCAATAGTTTTCATTCGATGGTCACAAAGAACAATGTATTCGAATGAAACGGATCTATTCGTTCTCATCTGCTGATCGATAGTCAACCTTACATACGTCATAATCTCTAGTGGTTACAAAGCCGACTGTTCAAAACAATAAGGTCTATTGTCAATATTACTTTCTCTTGCTGGTTCCATGTAATGGAAACATAACTAAAATAAATGGTACGACACAATCACATAAACTTTCTTATATTATGTATTAAAGCTTTGAATACAATTTTCAAAAATAGGTTTTCAGTAAACCACCCTTAAGTACGGTACATTATTCATAAAATCAAAAACATATTAATAACGATAAACACACACACATACACACATACCTATTCACGTCGTTCCTTATGAGTTAGGCAAGGAACTGTGCATATATATCTCAAAAACAACTCCTTACTTATTCCATCCTCACTTTCTCCACACTTACCTATCTTTGCATACTCCCTTCGCTTCAATAACATCCATACACAGTCATGTATTTTTTTTATTCTTAAAATTCTGAATGTCTCTCTTTTTCACACATTCGTCTACCACACTTAGCCACATCTTACATGGCCTACCCCTTCCTTTTAATCCACACACTCTCTACCTTCATATATTTACTTCGTCACTTGATCCACACTCATCCTCTCAACATGACTAAACCAACATATTATTATTATTATTATTATTAGCACCGCGTCTTACTACCCGTTCGGGCTATACGCACTTACGCTAATGTGTAAAGGTAGGGTGATTGTGACATGAAATGGAGGACCTACAGTTTAACGTGGAATCCGAACCACGGTGGAGGCCTGGCATTCCTCACATTCACAAGATGTCTTGTCAGAGGTGAAGGAAGGGTTTGGTAATCAGATAAATCTTTGCCGGGACCGAGGATTGAACCCCGGCCGCCAGCATAGAAGTCTGACACCTTACCCCTAGACCGCCAGGTCACCTAAACCAACATAAGACACTTCTTTAACATTGACATATTGGATCACATTGACATATTGGATCACTTTGACAACTGCATTCCCTTAGCACCTTTAACCTTAAATTATATTAGTTATTCATTGTAAGATATACTGTCTTAATTTTAATGTGTTTCTTATATTTTTATTCTTTTTATCTTTACTTTACTGTGTCACTTAAATTTCATTAATTTTTAATGTTCATCAACATTTTTCGGATTATTCTGACAATTCTATGTATTATCCATGTACCAATTTAACTTCTCCTTATTAATGTTTAATGCTGGCGGCCGGGGTTCAATCCTCGGTCCCGGCACAGATTTATCTGATTACCAAACCCTTCCTTCACCTCTGACAAGACATTTTGTGAATGTGGGGAATGCCAGGCCTCCACCGTGGTTCGGATTCCACGTTAAACTGTAGGTCCCTCATTTCATCTCACAATCACCCTACCCTTACACATTAGCGTAAGTGCGTATAACCCGAATGGGTAGTAAGACGCGGTGCTAATAATAATAATAATAATAATAATAATTAATGTTTAACCATTATTCTTATTGCCTGTATTTCATCTGATTGATTGTGTTGAAGCTCATTCAAGTATTAACCACTTATTAATGGCAATTTTTTTAGTGAATAAATATTCCCTGTTGTCTTTGTCAATTTTTCATCTTCATTTTTTATCTTCAACTTACTTTCTTTTTTTTATATCTATCCTTTTTCATAGTTCCTACTTAAGCTTTTCAATATTCTGTCTTGACATTGAGCAGTCCTTTGAGAATATTAATTCAAAGTGTTACATCTTGGTACTTCTTGGTGGCTGTATTGCTTGAGTTATTTACAGAGATTTCACTGTATTTAGGAATTACTTGTTTTGTAACATAGTTTACGGATCAATAGTAGCATATGCTTAGTTCTCAAGGACTTCTCCTCGGCCACGTGATTGATACCTAGTCATCTTAAGCTTACATTAAATAGGAGCGCCACCGCTGCTGTGGTCCTATAGGATCATGAGCTACTCTCGCATTAGACTAGGCTGCTGAAGACTGAGAAATCGTGGTTCGATCCTGGTCGGGTGTACTGAGGGTGGTTTTCCCTAAACGATTTCCCACTCCACCCACTTCCTTTAAATTCAACCTTCTTTATCCTTAACCCATTAACGTAATTAGTACATGGGTGTATAACCCAAATGGTAAGACGCAGTGCTAAAAACGTAGTAACTAGCGTCTTTGTGTTTAAATGTGCTGAAAAAATTTTATGGGAACTAAAATGGTAACAGTACATAGTAAAATTTTAAACAAAATGTCAAAATCGGATGTAAAACTATAGTTAGTAAATACATGCTGGCCAAAATTAGGAAACACATAAATACAAACAAAATCATGTTGAACATTATTGGTAGGCTTACTCAAAACAATTCCAGACCAGCTTGTTCACCGTTTTCACCTCTGACAAGACATTTTGTGAATGTGAGGAATGCCAGGCCTCCACCGTGGTTCGGATTCCACGTTAAACTGTAGATCCTCCATTTCATCTCGTAATCACCCTACCATTACACATTAGCGTAAGTGCGTATAACCCGAACGGGTAGTAAAACGCGGTGCTAATAATAATAATAATAATAATAATAATTGTTCACCGTTAACATTCATCGAGCCTAAATGAACCAATCTTATCCCGACTCAAGCAAAGAAAGTATTATATTTCATCTAGGTCTGCGAGAGTCGGTACGACACAGTCCTGAGTTCGTCAGTAAAAAACAGATCTAAGCTTATTAAACATTAATAGTACATCTATATATACTAGACTTTTAAATAGTAAAATTATTCTCTAGTTAACACTCACCGAACTAATCTTTAAATCATTGTGGTAACCTATATACTCGTAGATTGACAAATCATATAATTTACAGTGACACGTCAATTGTTGTTTTAACAGGAAAATATTTGACAGAATTATTTAGAAAACAACAAACTTTTAAATATTGGTAAAAGCTGGTTAGACCAGCACAATAAAATTAAATAGTGTTATTTACCTACTTACTTGCTTTATGGCATTAGGAACACGAAGGTTCATTGCCGCACTTACAAAAGTATGCCACCTATCCCTATCTTGAGCTAGTACTATCCAATCCACTTCATTACACCCTATCCCTATCTTGAGCTAGTTCTATCCAATCCACCTCATTACACCCTATCCCTATCTTGAGCTAGTTCTATCCAGTCCACCTCATAATACCCTATCCCTATCTTGAGCTAGTTCTATCCAGTCCACCTCATCACACCCTATCTCTTTCAGGTCCATTATAATGCTATCCTCCCATTTGTGTCTCTCTTCCCATTTGACTCTTCCCTTTGGGTTTGCCAAAATTAAATGTTAAGCGAGCATTGCTTGTTTTTTTTATCACCACGTCTCAGGCCTACTAAATGATCAGGCAATATACATAGTCTCTATGATAATTATGATTAATTAGCCTAGTCTAATAGGGTAGGGGTGAGGAAGGAACCATTTTGGTAATCTACCCACGCTTGGAAGAAGAGTGGGAAATCACCAAGGAATAATTACCTTCAGTAGACCCGACTGGAATTCAAACCACGATTTCCACGTCTTCGGCAGACCAGTATATGAATAGTGACACCTTAGACCATTTGGACACCGAAGCAGCTGTTTCTCGATTCTTTATCGCTTTCCAATAAAGAGAGACTATTAATAATTTGTCTAATTACGGAGTTTCCTAACATTATTTCGTGCCCTGAACCCTTTTGGCTTTCTGGTGAAGCATTTAGACCCCTTCTCAGAATGTTTTTGAATAAACAAAATGGAATACAAAGGAAACCAATCATATTGAAATACAGTCAATAACACATTAAAAGATCAAATTTGTTATTTAGTAAAAATATACGCTTTTTATTAACGCATTAAATAACAAGACAATACATTTAAAATATAGGCATGTTAAAGTTAAATTTTGATATTTTAAAGACATATCAGTGTGAAGGATGCCCCCATAAGTTCATAGACCTCTGAGATACATCCACGGACCCCTTTTGGGTCGTGGACAAAAGGTTGAGAACCTATAGTTTAGTCAAATGATATTTATTCTGCCCAATGTCGTATAGATGTGGTGTTTTCATAAACAATTGTGTCATAACAAGTATTTATAACAATATATTTATTAATGCGAGTTTCTATTAACAATTTTGAAGGAAAACATATTCATCCTATATTCGTTTAGTTAAGAGCATATTGTAAATATGCGCCCCTTTGAAGTTCTAGGACTAAATTAGTTTTTATCACCAACCAACCAATGTTTTTGTCTTAATTTTTCTAGCACAAGCTTTGTACCTTAAAAATATATATCTCGATAATAACAGGTTAGTGGTAAACAATAGTTCATCATTTATCAAACTTTTGGGCCAGCCAAACTCTTTTTATACGATTAATAGAACTTATTTGTATTTTGTTTTTAAAGCATTCACTTTCTTCAATACCTTGGTGTAGTCGTTAAACTGCAAGAAATGTTTAGTCACTCAAGCTCAGGCGGTTATCATTATCGTCATCATGTCACAGTTTCCTGCTACTGAAAGGGTCAGTCTCGAACATAAGCTTCTCCATTTACTTCTTTCTTTCCCCCACCTTTCTTCTCCTCCACGCCAGCCCAATCCACTCCTCTCCTCTCCACTCTCCTCTGCCCACCCTTTATCCACCAGTCCCTTGGTCTTCCTCTTGACCTCGAGCTCCCCACCTCTATTTCGAGCATCCTCCTTGTAATCCTCCCCTCTTACATCCTCTTCACATGTCCATACCACCTCAATCTCGCCTTTTATATCCTACCCTATCCTTCACACTCTCTCTCACCCATTCACTCCTCACCCTTGTCACTCCCAACCTACCCCTCAGAAATGTCATCTCGCACGCCTGTATCCTGTTCCTATCCCTTTCTTTCATCACCCAGGTTTCTGATGCATGCTGCAATGTTGGGACACACGCCACTCCCGTGCCACATCCAGTAGTAGCGCTAGTAGTTCATCTTCCTATTAATTCGTTCTGGGTTAAATTACTGACATGGCCATAACAAATCATTGGTGATAAAGAGGCCTCTCCTTAAAAATGATAGAATTAATGTGTGACCAGATTGTTCTAGAACCAAGTTAGTTATTATTATTCATCCTCATCTTATGAGAAAAAATAAGAACAAACCAACAAACTTTATAATATCATCTCACACTTCTAATTCTATTGAATGGTTTCAAAACCTTCCTCCTATAGAACATTTGTGCTGAATTACCTTCACACTCAATTCTGATATGGAAGAACAAGTTTAATGGTCTTAAACTCCATGTTTGAAGATTTTTTATTTTTTGTTAGAAATGTGAATGCGCACAAAGTTTATTTAAGTTAAAAAAAAGCTTATCCTTTTATAGAACAAATAATACCCGCTTCGGTGGCATTACTCTCGCAAGTAACTAGACTTGCGATGACTATGATCTCGGATTCGAGTCCCAGTCAGTTGTTCTGGTTTCTTTTCCTAAATAGTTTTACACTCTTCACGCAAATGTGGGTACACGTCCATCCATAACGCATTCTCGTAATTAATGCATATAACCCAAGTGTCTAATAGGACGTGGTATTAAAAATAAAAATACATTTTCTTTTACACAGTTAAAATTTTTTTTTTAAATATCATAATCATCACAATATATATTTACAATTTTTTAGAAGGTTCTACAAAATGTACATTTTCCAAATTTCCATATTACGGTACTTGCAGTTACATCGCAAATGACCTTTTCTTGATCTCATTTTTGCGAATTCTGACACATCTTGATCAAATGAGAATTGTATTGGTAAGTCACTTTCCATTGATAAAATAATTAAATAATTAAATTTACTTTCATCTCGCACAGAATGGAGTCTATTTTAAACTAATTTCAATTTAGACTAAGGGCGTTCTGCTGACTATTTGGTCATAGGCCTTGGAAATATGATGGGGGAACACGTCGAATAAATCATTTATGTTGCTATAATTATACACTGACAGGAGATCGCCAATTGATTAATTGATTAATTATGTTCCATCCATGCTTTAAACTCTAACCTCTCATCTGTCAGTTAATGTTTTGGTTCCGGTTCGACTCCCTGGGCGTGAGGCAGCGTTCGGTTAAGTTCCCTGGAAAGAAATATATAATAATACACTTATTTCTTTGTTGTACTTTCGAAGAACCGTTTTTAAAACATATAGTTTCTAAACTTTAAAATAATAAAAGAATTGTAATAATGCGTGCGTGGTTTTAAAGTTGCCCCTTCAATCGCGAGGCCCAGGGCCATTTTCTCCGTACCCCCCCCCCCCCCCCCC